>CAJVPJ010001241.1:0-11199 GCA_910592205.1 Paraglomus occultum | reverse complement strand
TTGTTCAGCTGCTTTTTCATACCATTCAACTGCTTTTTGTTCATCCTTTTCTACTCCAGTTCCATTGACATAACATAAAGCAAGATTATATTGAGCATGGGCATGTCCCTGTTCAGCTGCTTTTTCATACCATTCAATATCAACTGCTTTTCGTTCATCCTTTTCTACTCCAGTTCCATTATCATAACATAAAGCAAGATTAAATTGAGCACTGGCATCTCCCTTTTCGGCTGCTCCGTGGTATAACACACGTTTTATTCCGTTTTCCATTTTTGTATAAGCGGCATAAAAAAACTAGTACTTTGTATATTAATATCGAAAATCAGCTTTTACCAAATATACTCGATGTATATTAGTTATGTTCGACTAGGAAAAATATGCAAACATCCGAGATGTAGCGTAACGTGAGTTTGATTATTGCTGTTTATGTTTTCAAAATTCTAGAACCCCCCCCCCCCTCGTGACAGATCTCACCTCTGTCCTGCCGCGCGCCAATAAGATTTAACCTTTATCAAGGGTTACCAAATACTAATACGTTACTTGTATTACAAGGAAAAGCCACACTTGTTCGACCTTTGGTAGTCAGAAAAGCTAATATAAAAACCTGCGCTTCTAAGTTTTCTACTCTTCGGGGCTTTAACTGTGTTCTTATTACGTATACTTATTATTATGCCGTTAGGGCCGACATATACAGTAAAAGTCGTGCATAGTAATCAAGGTAAACAAGAGAAATCACTGGTAATCACTGGTAATCACCGTAACGTTAAAAACAGTCCGAGGCTTCAAAAGAGTTCGTTGTAGTAAACTCAGCTTCCGGCTTAAGTAAAAGTGACCACTGGAGCGGTTTGCTTTGGAAATCACTGAGTAACGGTTTGTACAAACCTTTGTTCGTGAGCGTAAGCGAGTAATCATAATTTGCAACATTTCGTGTGGTGATCGGCAAGAGGTTCTAGAATTTTGAAAACAGCAATAATTAGTATTAGGTGTAATCATATCCTTCTATTCTACCCCACGTCTATTTCTCACAAACATAAGAATAATAGAGAATTTCAACATCGCAATAAATTTTCACGTATGAACTAAATCAGGAAACACGAATATTACTGTGAGCTTTTTATTTGCAAATAAGATGTATCTGTCGTATGTAAATCCCGTCGCCATGTAAATCCCGGATTTACATATGTAAATGCGGTTTTGGGGTCCTTGACGGATTTACATAGTGACGGGATTTACATACAACATAATATAAACTTGTTTCTTTGTTAAGGTTTCTGTAATAATAAATCTATATACAAAACTATTTGCTAAAGAGTACTGTTTAAAGTTGAGAACTTTTATTTTTTGAGGTGTGATTTTTTTAAACTAGTATGATGAAGGCAATGTAAATCTATTACTATTACAAGACAAAAATTTTGCATAAATTGTAAATACCCCATGTTTGCAAGTCTACTCAGAAAGAGTTTGAGTCACTGAATTATATGGTATTGCAAATTGACTCATTCTTAATGACCAAGTCATACCTACAGCTGAAACCAAATCATAGTCATAGCTATTTCTCAATTTGGGTAAATCTCCAGTAGGTAAGAGCTTGCTGGAGAATTTACTCTCCTCAAATGGTGACAAGGGTTTTAGGTTATACATTACTATAACAAATGACATTTTATGTTGTCCTTGGACACCTTTTAAATAAACTTGCCAATATCTTTTTGAAGTGTGAGTTTGCATCAAGATATTTATCAGGATCAGCATCACAACACTGCTTAGCAAGTTTCTTGTGTTTTTCTGGTGTGGACTCAGATGTCAATGGTCATAATTTACCCATAATATCACATACTAACACTAGATCTCTGTCAAACTGCTTATCTCTAAAAGGTGGTTCACCAGTATACAGTAGGAATCAAGATCACAATGCACGATGAATATTACTCAGATAACATGCAATATTCTTCAAATGCCACAGTTTATCCATCCATGTCAATTTGTTAATATTTAGATTACCATTCTGTTTCAAACGCCATAATACGTTCAAGTCACATTCTTATTCTTAGCACATCAGATAACAAACATGTACTCATTTGTTTTTTGGGTCTTGTATGACTTCATAAATTTGAAGAAATACGTTGACCCCTTGTGCATTTGGCATTATTTCTGAATTAGTAAATAAAACAAAATATAGTGTTAAATTAAATATCGATTTAATTAATGCTCACTTACAAGCGTTGGTTGGTGTACATTCCAAGGCATAGTAGCATTACCTTGGCGGGGTAACAAGTAGTGAAATGGACGTTGCCATTTGAGTTGGCTTTATGCCAGTAATTGCATCGTAAGAACCCATACAGCTTTTTAAATAAAGAAGATTGATCCAAAAGTTGCTAAGTCAGCAAATTAAAAGAATTTTCTTTTCAAGTGAACAATGCTTGTGTTACATTTCTTTTTTTTGTAAATAAACATTAGTATTAGTCTCTTGACACGAATTTCTCCCATTATTAGATATACTATTGGTACTGCTGCACTGTGACATTTATTTATAACTTTGTCTTACAAGATTAAAACGCGTACTCAAGAAGCCGTTTTCAAATCAAAGATGCTAATCATAATAACGGAATTGTCTTTCTGATACTGCAAGGTTAATGAACGTATTGTTAATACGTTACGGAATTCATGGTGATCCACGTGTTTGGAACACCGGAATCGTTTTCTTTTTATGCGAGGTTCGTACACTGGTTCTTGCCCTATTCGTATAGTGAGTGTGAAATTATTTGTTAACCAAAGCAGGTCTGGAGAATATGCTGAAAGATGAGCGCTTCATAATTGTTAGTTATGGCAGATATTGATCAACATAATGAAAACTTTGCTTATTTATTTAGCAGTTCCCAGTTACGCAACTCATTAACATAATCGCGGCTCAAAAAAGTTTCAAGTGATGAAGTTTTTAAACTCTCGCCTGGTAAGATATTGATAATCTTCACATCATATTTTACTATCACATTTGTGTGAATTGGTTTACTACTATATCGGCTATAAACTTTCTTATACTGCTGTCTTCTACGTCAATATTTGACGAATTAGGAGTCAAGGTGATTGTCGCTTTTGGAGAGTCTAGCGTAATAATAATAGCATCCAACATGTCCTCCTTAATGACACAGGCTTCATCGATACCGACCTTGGAATGTATTCAGAGTAAGATTAAGATCTCGCTAATCATCGCAAAGATAGAACCGGACTTACTTCTGCAAATCTGTCAAGTATCTTGTCGACTCGTGCGTCACCCCAGAGAAATCTCTGGTAATTTACACCAATCTTTCCCTTGGCTAATAAAAATCTGTTGTTGTGCGTCATTAAATTGCCATTTAACGAGCCAACGAGTGAGTTGCCAACTACTTTCGGTCTGATTAATTTTGCCAGCTATTAGGAAATATGTAGGAGCGCATGTAAGATGAGTCGTATTTTAAAAAAATCAAGTATAATGAATATCTTACTGATTCACTGAGTGACGTTCTTTCGTATTGTGAGTTTATTGTTACATTATGTACGACCGAATACTCGTAAACTACAAGCCGCTGATGAGATAGTAATGTGTTACCATCAATTTCATTAACGTCAGAGGGAACAAGTACTGTCTTCGGGTGATATTGCCGAAGTATGGATTCTACTTCTTGCACAGAAAGCCTGATATCGAGCGGGATGATTTCTTGATTTATTTTCAATCCTTCAAAAGGGGAAAAGGCCTCTTTATAATCAACGTCAGAGTCTATAAATGAAAGATGACATGATGTTAGTTTCTGGCAATAATCATTCAAGTTATCCTAATTATACGTACCTGTGAATATAATCATATTCGCAGTGTTTTTGCCCCATTTCTTTAAAAATTCTACAGCAGCACCACTACGCAACGAAACGTGACCCGCAAAGACTATACATGGCTGTTTGTATATTTGACTCAAGGAACTGTCCACTCGAGCAACGTGAAACAGACGCTGTTTACTCATCAAAAGCTTATGAGTTGTTGGATTCTCTGCCGTGTATAATTTATCTTGATTCGATTTACACATCCTAGATAACAAGTAAAGTAAATATAAAGATTCGAGCAAATAACAACAGACTTTTGATACTAACCATTCTCCCAGAATATTTGAATATTTCAAAGATTCTTCCGCCATAGGAGATATTACAAACATTCTTACATGCCCACCAAGTCCTTTCGCTGACAATATTCTGTCAAGGTCTTCCACAAGATCAAGTATAATACCGTTAGAAGTACATGGAAATAGGACATTTCCATCATTATTAATTGTCCTCACTAAGTGTAGATGAAAGTTAATCAAATTGAATTCAAAGTATTAATTTAACAGCGAATATAACCCACTCACCGACACATTCTTCAATTTTGTCAAGCGCTTCCTCGTAAGAAAGATAGGTTTCGGTACGCAAGTCACTAAACAATATCACGCTCGCATTTTCAAAAACTGTTTTATCAAACGGAGCAGGATGAATAGTCTTTATCGTCGAGGATGACGAGATTATTGCAATCTAAATAAATAGCAAAATCAGCACTCAATAATTCCTTACCAAAAAAATCACACAAACACACAATACACACCTTCTCTTGGCCACAGTCAATAGCCCAATTAGCGCTTCCTAGACAATAACCCGAACTATAAGCAGTGATTCTCAAAGAGTCATACAACGACTTGTAAGGGTTAGAGAGAACATCCTGGTTGAATACAAGAAAAAAATCTATGCCATCAAGCCTCGCGCTCCCACCAGATGCTCGCAATATCGAATCGGTTGGATCTTATCTATACATGATTGGACATCTGCCGTCGTATAAAGTGTTCTCGATAGAGTTAGATCAAACGTTGATTCGTCTTGAAGTAACTTTCCGATACTTGTAATAAAAAGAGAAAGCTTTACCAGTGCACGCAGAAAAATAAGAATTACGGAATCAAAATGTGTGAAATGAGCTTACTTGGAATGCGATGGCGCGTGCCTGCTAGCTGCATCCGTTGACGAACTTTCACCAAAGTAATAAACCAGTTCATTCATAAGTTGTCTAAAAGCCACAGAACAAATTATAAGCATTAATACTCGACGAAACCGTATGCCCTCTTTTTGAATCCTAAACAGGGCTCACCGTCCAAATTCGATAGTCGGTTCAGTTGCATATATCTTGCCCATAAATTCGGTATATTCTGTAACGAAAGGCAAAGCGAGCATATGTCTATAACTAGAGATCAAAATAAAATCGACTGCTTTCCAATCAACGGACGAAAAATCTGGCGTCTGTACTAAAAATCGCCCTGCTTCAGCAAACGCGTCAAGTTTTCGGCGTTTACGCGAGCCGTTATCGTCTTCCGGGTTTTGAGGTCCAAATATGTCCAAGTCTATCGTTGTCCTGTGATCGATATCAGCACCATCGTCGTCGTCGCCGATGGTGTTGCGCGGCGGAAACTTTAACAAGGCCGATGTGTCGAGACCACAGTCGACTATAAAGTCCATTTGGCGGAGTTTAATGAGAAAGCAGTTTTTCTTTGGATTTTGGTTAAGGAAACGCTAGAAGAAGAGCGCGTTGACGATAATTAGTAGGCGATACATTAGGTAATAATATACTGAACAGCAGTTAGACGAGATGTTTTCCTAACCAATTTCATGTTTTAATCTTTTGCTCGTAGTAAACAGTGCAGTGAATTCCTGCATTTTGATTAGAATCTCATGTGATATAGCAAACGTTCAATTATTGGTTTATTAACGAGTCAGGGATCGATCATATGGTGGGAAAGCTGTACGAATGTTTCACAAGCGTCTACCCGAAATAGTGATCGTTTCTTTAAACAAAATACTTTGTCTTTTTGAATGCCTCGCTCACGTTCCCCAGGACGTCGCCGACGCTCGCACTCCTCTTCAAGACGGCGAATGCGCTCAACAAGCGCGGATCGTCGGAAAAACCGCCGTTCTCGATCCCGTTCTTCCGAACGCGACTATAGAGAAACTGGGCGACGAGGACGATCGAGATCTACCGAGAGATCGAAACCACCTTCATCACATACTATGCGCAGATCTACGTCGAGAGGAAGAAAGAG
Organism: Paraglomus occultum; assembly: GCA_910592205.1. Lineage (NCBI taxonomy): Eukaryota > Fungi > Glomeromycota > Glomeromycetes > Paraglomerales > Paraglomeraceae > Paraglomus > Paraglomus occultum. Next base: position 5,119 of record CAJVPJ010001241.1, on the reverse strand, counting down.
GTAAGGAAGAAGCCGTATGAAGATTGTGTGAGTATGCCCGCATAATAATTATGACATAACAGGACATGTGTATCATGTTGTTCAGATTGAATTCGGAAATTCTGAATGATAAAAAAAAAAAGCCAACTATATGCTAATTGCCATTAATCTATTATTAGGGACCATTCGCACCAAAAGTCTCGCGATTCATCTTCATATTCATCATCCTCATCAGATCGTAAACACTCATCACGCCGCAAACGTTCGAAACGGAAACGATCACTCTCAACGTCCGATTATTCAAGTGACGAGATTGCATCTCGTTCATCCTTATCAGAAGAGGATCACAAAAGACGGAAACGTCGTAGGAGAAAGGAAGAAAAACGAAAGGAGAGGAAGGGAAAGGATAGAAAGGTTGGGATTATGTACTAGTTTAAAAGCATTTGCCATGCAGAAGCCGAGTTGTGATTAATTTCCCTCCCTACTTAGAAAAAGAAAAAGAAGAAAGACAAATCAAAAACGCTTAAATATAAATGGGGAGCCTTTGGAGTGATATCAGAAGCAGAGTTTGTATTCGATCTGTTGTTTGTCTGTTGAATCCATGTCGTTTTTAAGATGGATTGGTCAAAATTTAATTTAATGTCTATTAACGTGCTTTTAGTATGAAATCGAAAGAAGAAGTAAGTCTTTTTGAATAGTGAGAGCCTGTTCAAGTATTATTTGATAATCTCTAATTTCGTCATTTCATTCCGTAGGAATTTAATCTATGGTTATTAGAAGTACAGAACCTTAATCCTGAAGCAGTCAGTCCTCCGCTTATGAAAGAACATTTTAAGCGATTTATTGAAGGTAGAAAGCAAATTTGTCTCGTCACAACCTTTTCGATATCGGTGAATGACGCCAATATCTTAATAACGCTGTGTTAATCTATTCACGTTCAGATTACAATACCGCAACATTACCCCACGTCAAATATTACAGCCTCGAAAAATGGGAAGCAGAGGAGCGAGCCAAGCGTTACAATACGTCTCGTGATCGAGTCGAAGAGGAAGGAACCACTTTTGATTTTGCAAAAGATGAAGAGGAGATACGGTAAGAGTGATATATGTTTTAATGGATGTAAGTTTCAAAGGATTCAATTCTCAACGCGTAATCATAATCGATACTCTAGGAAGATGCATCGACAATGGTCGAATGTTCCTCCGCCTACAGGGCCTTTATACACAAAAGAACAACTGCTGGAGGTGAGGCGTGTTACGGCCGAGCGTATTCAGGCAGAAAAATTGAGAAAGATGGGATTCACTCCTAAAGAGAGCATGGGAGTAAGATATGAATGAATGACAGAATGCATGAATGACAGAATGAACGTATGAATGATAGAATGTATGAATGCGAGTTCATATGTTCCCAACGTTAAATTAAAAAAAGTGAACCAGTATACGGGGCTTGTTTAATTATTTCTTTCTAAATTTATGCGATGCATAATAAAAATTCTTAGGCCGGGCGATTTCGAAAAAATATACACCCTTTTGCTGATTAACAATATGCTATTTTAATAAAGCTGTACAGTTGCTGAATGTTTCTAACATACACTCTAAAATAACAAAACTGGCGGCACGGCATATAGACAAACTGCCCTTATTGACGATACGCAAAGATCGTGTAATCTTGTGTAGCCATATGACCCATCATTGGATACTGTCCAGCCAACAGAGTAGGTCCTTTTACTTGTATTTCGATCGGATTCAAGCCCGAACGCAGAACAACATCAAACTTTGTGTGTCCTATTGTCGGTGCATTGGGGTAATGAACAGCGCCAGAAGGTCGTAATATCTCTCCACAAATGCGAAGAGCTATGCTCACGGGTTTGGGTGACGGCAGAAGGAGAGGTGTGGCGAGGATTGGAATTATGGTGAGTTGGTCAACGTCTTTTGTAAAGTACATGCTGTGATGAAAGTGTACAGTATCGAGAGACATTGCCTTTGAGCGAGTAAGTGTCTCGATGCCTATGCCTTGTAATAATGGGGTTTCTGCGCGTCATGTGTGGAGAGGAAAACAACGGTCAGACAATATGAATGAAATCAGAATACAGTTTCCGTGCGCGTTACATACCTTTCTGCGACAACAAGGACAAACTGCTTGGCAAACCGGTCGAAAGAAATAGCGGTTGCTGAAGAAAAGGCGACGGCATAACCAAGTCAACGTTTCTTAATTGAGATGCAGTACTTTTCATTCCAAGTTCACTCGAAACGTTCCTGCTCATTTCGATGTTCTCTAATTGTTGCTGTTGAGCCGCTACTCGCGCTCTCTCACTGGCTCTTGTGACTTTTGGTGTCGGTGATATATCCCTATGCCCACCTAGTTTGAGTTTAATTAAAGTCTGCGGAGCATTTACGGACGATCCTGATTTCATCCTTCGGGCCCTATATATTTCGAGCGGAGGGTATTCAGGAGGAACCAGTTTCGTCCTGTATACGGGATGTTCGTCTATGGACACTTCTCGTTTCACGCTCGAAGATCTCGATCTGACTGTGCGAAGTTTTTTGAAATGAGTGTCCAATTTCACCGACACATGGGGAGTGAACCGGATGATTTCCAGCCAGGGTAATTCGAGTCTTTTGAATTCGACTTGCTTCCTTATTTTCGTGTAGATTCGTCGACAGACGTAAACATTTTCTGCCGTAAATCCTCGCGGATGCACTGCGTTTTACGAGTCAAGCGTTAGCTCGAGAAAAGTAATCATTTCAGAATCACACAAGTCACGTATTTCGATGCCTACAGTTTACGTAATCCGCCCTGCTCATTATATAGCATTTGCCAGTGATATATTCAATCGGACACTCTTCACAATTCTGCATCATGAACACTTCTTGCTTACACAACTCGTAGTCTTCAGGTACTGGCACCTGCAAAAAAAAAGTCCCATGATTAAGAAATTCATCATAAGCGTTTTTATTCGCTCCTGGATTCATACCTGATGTGGCTGCTTGAAGATGCGTCCATATATAAACGTGTTGCTAAAAGGCCAATTGTTACTACAAAATGAGCGTGTCAGCCATGCGCAAAATGCAAGACCGTTTTACGCAATAACAAATTCTAATTACCCTTCCGTTCTGTATATTGTTTGTATCAGGAGGATATCGCCGTCATTGCCAATGTAAACAAAATCGCCTGCATATCCGTTAATATTCGAATGACATTGACAATCACGAATGGATTACGAGATACATACCTCGGTAATATGTATCACCTGACCATCGAATTACATTAAAGTCATCGAAATCAGCTGGAACATCGATCTAGAAAAGTGAAAAATGAGCAAATATTACAGACACTTTAACGTCGGATATGATTTACGCTAATACCTGTGGTTTGCCAGGATACAAATATTCCTTTTCGAATTCAACTAACGATCGTTTGTAGCATTCAAATATGACCTAGAAAACAGAATTTGAGTACCAAGATTTACATTGAAAATGATCCAAGAATATGGGTAATTCATTTACCTTTAAAGCTCTTGCACTGGTTTCGGCTCCTGGTATAATTCTGTTGACTTTTATTCCATTATTAAAGACCTTTTCGACATCTGATACGAAATCTAGCACCGATGTGTACGTGAGTAAACGTTCCTATAATTCGAAATGGTGTCATTTATGAGCAAAAAGTGCTCGGATAAAGAAGTAACACGCTAATAAAGATTTCTCACTCTTATTCGGGGAAGAGTATCTGCATATTCGACTGCAGAATAGTATTCCGGACAAGCGTTTTTATCAGGTAACTCCATGAACGGCTCACACAACAGCTGCCCACTGAATCATGAAGAGTTAACAATATCAATAATAATCAAAAAATTATGCATATCTCCGCAGAAATACATACTTTGCGTCCTTTGAACTTTCTATCGCATCAAGAATACGTTCCATTCGCTTTACAGCCACGGCTTTACAGTACTTTGACCGCTCGGCCTCATCTTCAATTGATGTAGGATTAGTGATGAAATTTTCAGGCAGTAATGGCTGTCTCAGTCTCTCTCCATCAGAAGAAGTTGGTGTGCTTAGTGAATCAGGTGCGGTTGAAAGCGATGTTCCGTAAACAAGATAATTTCTCGCTATTTCTTGCTGTTTTATCACGCGGTATACAGTCATTAACATGCGTAATTTGCTTATACGTGTGAGATTGAAAACAAACAATAGACCATACCGGATCACGAAGAAAATCCCATTGCGGATGTGACGAGTGTTCAGCCAAATCAAGTGCTGTCTGGCCGTACATATTTTTGGCCTTTGGATTTGCTCCATACACTTCAACCAACAACCGTGCCAATTCGACATTACCTAGAGTAGTTCGAGTATAAAAGAGATTTGTGGATCACTCCTCAGTACATTAATAATAAAAAGAAAAAGAATCTGAGAGGATTAACTAATTGCATCAACCTAGGTAAGTGCCTGTATTGCCGCATACCTCCATATGTGGCCCAAGCTAAAGCAGTAGCTCCATACCAAGTGTCTTGTACGTCTACGTTGGCATCCCTATTCATCAGTAAACCCAAGATCTGCATGCGACCGTAATAAGATGCACAATGTAAAGGAGTCCATGTAAATTTGTCCCCGTTGTATTCTGTATCCCACAGAGCATTAACATCAAAGTCGGGATTGTCTTGAAGAAAATTTCTTGCCCCGTCCACGTCGTCTGATTCTATTGCCTTAAAAAGCTCTACGATTTGTTTGAAATTAAAACAGCATAAGGAACTGGCCCCCATTTGCATAATTTGTACAACAACCAGACAATTTGAATTCGCGCCAAGACGTACTTTTCGCGAGTTCATTGTTTTTCCCAGTCTGAATGACAATTGTTGATTTTGGTTTGATAGTTGCTTTGAATTCCGCGACTCTTTTTTTAACCAATTCCTATGAAGAAACATCTGTACTCATAAGTCATACAACTTATTATATTAGATCTTTCAAAAAATTACACCTTCCTCAATTTAGTCTCAATATAGTACTGTACCTGCAATGTCTGCGAATCCTGGTATACGAGAGACTCCTTCAAGTTATAGGTTTGGGCGTTTAAAAACATCTGATCACAATCCGCCCCAAATTCATCGAGCGACTTGTACTGTCTCTTTGTAATCTTTGCCTTG
>CAJVPJ010001240.1:0-11199 GCA_910592205.1 Paraglomus occultum | reverse complement strand
CACGTCTCGAGAAAGAGAGTAAATACTCTAGTAAACTCTTACATACTGGAGATTTGCCTAAACCGAGAAATAGTTATAATTTGGATTCAGCTGCAGGTATAGTTACATGTTGATACAAATAAAGTCAATTTACATATTACAATATTAACACTTCCATTTTTTATAATTTAGCAACTCAACCTCTTTGAATAAACTCGTAGTTCACGGTTTGTTTATTATTATATGAATTTTATTCAAAGGGTTCGAATTATTACAATGTGCTTCTACATATATTAATATTGATTAACAAGACACCGAAATAAAGTCATGCATGTTTACCATTACCGGACAGAGTATTAGAAAATATAAGAAAATTATTAAATTAAAAGTAAACATTGAACCAAATTATTTAGAGCTTATAACGTAGTCATGTTTGCCTGGACAGTGAAACTTATTTTCAATATCAGAACCGGCCGGATGATGCGTCGGCCCAATAATGTAATGCTACTGGATATTGCTATTTACGCAAGACTTCGATAGCCGCGATGGGTACATTTCATTACTAGAATGCAGATAGGAACCCTGGGAATGCAATACCGAGGCCGGCAAATCTTTCAATTCTTCGTCAAGCAGAAAAGATGACACTCCTGTAAGAAGTAAATCTTAGTTTATTCTATTGGTTACTGATAATATTACGCTCGCAATAAACTCATATAATTCAAGAGCTATTGTCACTCTCTTTTTGTGGAAAACAAACTTAATTTGAGCCTCCCCCGAATCAGTTGCTGCGTGTGTGCAGTCTTTGATAAAATACTGCTTCAAAGTTATATTATACTACAATTAAGAATTTAACGCAATTGGTTGATTTTAGACAAGATGACAGTTTTTTTATGACGTCAACAGTAGTGAATGTCGCAGCAATCAATGCAAAAATGCTGTTACACCGGTTCTGTAAAAAAAACAACAACGAGATATGTAGCCACTGTTATTAATACGATGAATCTTCCTACACGAGTACCCTGGGTACACATGTGGGTAAGCGTAAATTATACAATATTGTCGGATTATTGTATCAAGAATTGCAACACGCAGGTTATCACAAAACATATAAGGCTGTAACTTTGGATGAACTAGCATCAATGTGTTTATGACGTCGATTAGCGTAAATTTCTGCTGTCTCAATTTGGGATCTGCCCCAGTTCTAGGTCATTATATAAATGTCTATTACTATAGTTTCCCGAGACCGTGCATTTATCTATAATAATCCAGAGCAGTATATCAATGCACCAGTCGACTTCAAATAAATGTGTTTATCTAAATCTAAGACAATACCACAGTTCACTAGTCAACTTCAACAAATCATTAGCGAGAGAACCAAATAATGCACGACGGGCATTGAGTCTAAAGGGAGGTGTCTATAATAATCTAAAGCAATACAACAATTTATTTATTGACCTCAACAAATCGTTACAGATGGAACCAAATGACACCTGCGTATTGAGTCAAAGGGGATTTACTATCTAAATCTAAAACAATATGACAATTCACTACTTAATTTCAACAAAGCATTAGAGGTTGTACCAAACGATGCATGGACATTGAGTCGAGTCTGAGGGAAATGTCTATTTTAGTCTAAAAACAATATAAAAGTCACTAATAGATTTAATAAATCATTAGAAATTGAACCAAACCATATGAGTATTAGAATTTGTTATAAGATGGTCAAAAATACCATAAGAAATGCATAGACACTTTAAAATATTTCTAGCTGTTTTAATAATTTTAGATTTTAAAGTTTGAGATGCTTATGTACATACATAGAATTTATTTTGATGTGATGTAACAGTGCAACCAATAATTACAATTACTGTTATTGAATGACTTGTTCAAATGAAAAGGTATTTGGCTTTGAAATAATCAATAGCTGAGTTAGAACAGGTTTTTTGTATCTATAAATGAAAAAGGAAGCTATATGGTTGTATTTCAAACTGATTGCTGTATATAAGTCGGGATTATTTCAGAATATTAATAATAAAAAAAAAATAGCTAAAGTCAAAGAATTTTATCAAGCAGAGGCCAAACTAAAAGATTTACAATGCATTTGAAATTGACGAGTTTGAATTTCTGCGTGATAATAGTATTTACTTTCCAGACTTGTTTGCTAATGGCTTATTTCTTGCTATTTATTACTATGAGAATTTTCACTTTCTGAATGACACAGCTTTTATTTTATGTCATAATAAACTACTATTTCTAGTTTACATATTTATATTTTTGTAGCTAACTTTAAATGAGGTAATCAAGTTACATTAGTATAGATTTACACATTAAAACAAATGCCATTTGGCGTCCAAAACGACGTAATTTAGATGCGTATCATCAAACTCGGCAAATATACCACCGATATCACAAACAGGTGCCGCTGCGGTAGGTATACAGTAGTTGTCCAAATCAATTACGGCCTGGCCCATCTAATAAACAGCGATAGTTAGTACGATGTAATGCTTTAGTTTATAATATTGTTACTGTATTCTCTATATATACCAAATCATCGTTGTCCCCATTATAATCCTTATCCCAAACTTCGACATGGAGCTTGTGAGATCCCGGAAAAAAATTGAAGACGAAAGTTTCATCCCAATAAGGGTTTAAGGTGTTTTTTTTAACTGTTGTCTGCTTTTTATGATTTCCATCGACCCATAGTTTAACATACGGGTCGCCTTATTAATATAGAGTTAATAAACAGCAATATTTTAGTTGATGCCGATATATAGTAATTTATTCGAATACAAAATAATTCTTACTGAGGTCAGCTGATTAAACAAAAATAAAATAGAATATTAGTACAAGTCAGAAAATATAGTCGACAACACTATTTAATTGACGAGAAACTATAGCTCACCCCCTGAATCTTTGTTGGTCAATTCCTCCCCATAAACTTTAATACGTGAGACAAAATGTTGGAGTTAATATCTTACTACTGTGCATTTGACTCGTTAAAAAAGAGCTGACATCTACCAACAACTGCTGAGACTGCTCCAATAGGCTTTGCCGCGCTGGAATAATTTAATAAGCAAATAATTGCAAACACGAAAATTATAATTGTTGATCTGAAAGCCATTGTTTTAATTTATAATGTTCGTATATATTGCCGACTCTAAGTTGTGATTAAACTCGGTTGCCTCGTATTTGCTTTCATCAAAGTGAGCGTAAGCATGCATTATATAAAGAAAACTTGTGGCTGAATAATTGTCTGCGTATTGACTATGAACTTACCATTCAGAGAAACATTTTGTCTATAATTACAAAATTAGTATTTTGCAACATGCAACACAACACGCATGCTGTTGTCGGTGATGAAAATAATAATGCATGACGTTACATACCCGTCGAGAATATTGTTTAGAAACAAAAATACAAGCAATGTTATTGCTGTATTCATAGTGTCGCGCTTGTGGCTCTTTTCCCTGGTAACTTCGATCGAGCTATTTTTAGACTTTTCGGGGGATTTGTTTGGATTCACCGCTGATCGCTTTATTTATACTCCTTTTGTAAAAAACCAATAGATTTGGTGTAATACGAGATTTGTATGTGGGACAAGCGTAATAAGAAGGTTAAAGGTTTGAGTCGTGATAAGTCGAAACAATAGTTTTTACATATTGTAAAATAGTACTGACTACAATATTTATAGAATTAAACGTGACAAAGAATTTTGTAAACAGCATGAATTGTAAAGTCGACAATGCTGACAGCAATACAGTTTTATATTTTAGATTAATAAAATAGTTGTATAATTGTTTCGTTTAGACGTAAATGACGTCGAATGTAGTTATTGTCGGAGATAACGTTTTTGATGTGTAATATTGCCTACTGTACGTGTGAAGATGTTGTGCGGATAAATGTAAATAGCAGCGCGCAGAAAACATTAGCAACACTTGCAATTGGTTTAATCGTTAAGTTTAGTCGGAAAATATTAATATAATGATTGGAGATTGGCTTTGATTGCAATTGTTCAATAAGAGTAAAATACAATTATAATTCTGTACTATTATTATGTACGATTTAACAATAATATATTCCCATGTCTGAATAAATTTTTTTACACTACCCGTTTTTATTTGCGCTGTCAACTTTTTTCTGGTGTTTTTATTAATGTACGTAGTAACATGATGAACATATCCGACATGCTAAAGTATACATTTATTGCTATCTTTATGACTGACCAATCGATAAAATCTGGCGCATTTAAAACAAAAACAATAATGCTACGATAATCGTTGCATGCAAAATAATGATTATTGGAACAAAATTAATTTTTACGGCATTCTGGTTCTTACATCTGTGATACATATCATAGCGCAGGATTTATTTAAAACAGAAGACCGTTCTCGATAAGGTTAATATTATATGTCAACATAAATATCGACCAATTACGGAAAAAGGAATATTTAATAGTATTTGGTATGCTGTTATTGGTTTATAATAGGAGTACTTAGTTGCGCTGCCCATCAATAATAATATCGAAGTTGTTTTTTAGCCACTACTCTTGTTGAAAACGTGTGCCGTCTAAAAAACAGGTGCAAAGAGTAAATTTTTTCGCTCAAGTTAGCGCAAAATTATTAAAGCATTATGTAATTGTACGTATAGATGTAAGCGGTAATTATTAAATATAATAATAGTTTAGCTAATTACGTTAGCTTTGGATGTTGTTATAATATATTGGTTTAAAACTGTTGTCGCAGAAACGCTTTTCTATTGATCAAGCTCTTCTTCTCCTTATATAACCACACTAGCTATTCAAAATTTCGAATTTTTTTGCCTTCTCCAAAGTTACGCTATGCTGATAGAAAGTTATTATACAAGCAAAGACAGATAATAACTTTTTATCGTAATTTGCTTTATACATCAGAACGTGCCTGTTGTTTTTTTATAATTTAGAACATATTATGTTGTTTCTCTAATTGTAAATTATCTCTATAATTTAACTTGCGTTTTGTTAGAAAGTCGACACTTATTAACAAACATTTAATATACTAAAAAAAGCAGGCAGCTTATTGTAACTTTGGCAAAATCCTCATACATTATCTTTATTTTTACACTCTTTTTTTGAATCCAATTAACCAAAAAAGTAACGGTAAGTTTAAATTAAAATACTCTTTATTTGTTAGAGTCTTATTTCCAAAGAAAACTTTACAGTCACAAATTCAATTTACCAAGTCCCTGTATATTGTATCAATTAAAATTTACTGTATATTTTGAAAGTCATAGACATGGCAAACTTCAAATTTACGCAACTGCTTATACATAATACGCTGCTACTAACATAAGTGCTCATGGCTTCAACGGTTGGTAAGTTATAAATATTAACTGACTTGACCACAAATCTATTTCTTAATTGTAGTGTAAACATAATTTTCAACGTTTTTATTGCAGACACTTAAATTCAAACAACAGAATTTTGGGCAATTGTGATAGTGTTTGTATTACAAGTCTGAAAATTAGAATTATTGTTTTATGCTTGCCTTCCGTTAATAAGATAAGTTTGCTCAAGTTCTGAAGGTCGATGGTAATAATAAATAATTGATTTAGAGTCTCAACCACGTTCATTGCTTTATTTATCATCGGCACTTTAGATCAAAGTATCATAAAATAATAAACAAAAAATTTTTTTCTAGTAAATTTAAAGCCATTTGCCGCTGGGTTTATTTCGGATGTACATAATAATCTTAACAACCAATAATTACAGCTTCAGAATAATTCCAAATTTTTAAAGACTCGTGATACTAATGCCACAAACTTCGTATTGCATCACAGTATTCTGCCTCTAAAACAAAAGTCGGACTTTGACTAGCATAAAGCTTACTGTTATCTCGATCTCTCAGTAAAAGTAATTTATTCTCTAATTTCATTTACATACTAGTGTTTTACAGATTATCCTCCTCGTTAACATACGGCAGCGGCGGCAATTTTATGCAATTCATTGCGATACGTCTAACTGTCTCCGCTAAGCACGTTGTACTGTATATAGTGCTTCGCAAAGTTTTCCAGGTGGCTCTTTATGGGTTGAAATTATAACATCGCCATGTGTTTAATTCCCAGTAAAATTGGAAAAATAAGAATTGAGCCATTTGGTTGAAAATGTCCTCATCAAAGCATCCCAGATGTAACACATTAGAACACTGAAAGCGGTTCTCTTTGGTTTGAATTGTTCCATACGTTTAGAGAGCATTATCGCTCCCTTTTAGAGAACCGTCTTGTGATTGCCACAACGATAAAAGAAGTCATGTTTTTCAACGAAAATTTATGGAAAGGATTGACACTTTTGCCCATACTATGCATTACGTAAATCTATGAAAGTGACATCGCAATAATAAGTAACATTTATTATGCAAGTCATTCACGACACCTGATGGTGGGTCAGGACATTGTCTGTTTGTATCGCAGAATGTAAACCTTTCACATGCAATCATTATGATTGGACCAAGTTTGATCAATTTCTCTCACCATCAAAATCAACTCTCGCTGAATAAGCCATCAGCAAAAAATATCCCTTTTTTTTTTTCTTTCTCAATAATTTAAAATAAATTATTATGGCAGGAGAACTTCGTTTTGATGGCCGTACTGTTGTGGTTACTGGTGCCGGTGGCGGTATGTATGCCGCTACTACGTCTAATGAGTTGGCAAGAGATGTGTAGCGATTCAATTTTCAGACAATTTTCATTGATTCGCAACAAAACCATCAAGACGAGACAACGACATGCTAACAAATTTTTTTACCGTTTCTTAATCAAAAGGTCTTGGCCGTGCATATGCCATTGCCTTTGCCCAGCGGGGAGCTAATGTAGTTGTCAATGACCTCGGAGTCTCCCGTGCAGGCGATGGTTCATCGTCTGCAGCGGCTGACAAAGTTGTCGACGAAATTAAAAGCTTTGGAGGAAAAGCTGTCGCTAATTACAATTCGGTTGAAGATGGAGACAAGATCGTCGAGACTGCCGTCAAGGCTTTTGGACGAATCGATATCATTATAAACAATGCAGGGTAGATATTATCAAAAGAGAAAAGAGGGGAGGGGGACTGAAGAGAGGATTTGGTCGGTTTCGTATGGTCAGAAGAGACAATTAGCAATTTAGCTTGACTTGTGAATGGAATATGACTCGATTTTTTATTTACAGCATTCTTCGAGACCGATCATTCGCCAGAATGACTGATCAGGATTGGGATTTGCTCATGACGGTCCACGTACGTGGATCATACAAAGTCACAAAGGCCGCATGGCCATTCTTTAAAAAGCAGAAGTTTGGTAGAATCATAAACACTGCTTCGGCAGCTGGAATCTATGGCAACTATGGGCAAGCCAATTACAGTGCTGGTAAATATCATGGGAATAGTATTCCGATCTGGATGAAACTTTTAAAAAAATAATTTTTTACAACAATCTTAATACAATTTTGTACTATTTTTTTTTTCCTAGCAAAACTTGCCTTGGTTTCATTTACGCGAACCTTGGCCATCGAAGGAGCAAGCGCCAACATTCATTCAAACGTGATTGCACCAATCGCCGCATCACGTATGACCGAAACCGTCATGCCACCCGACGTTCTCGAGGCATTGAAACCCGAATTCATATCACCTCTCGTACTTTACCTATGTCACGAATCCACTCAAGAAAACGGGTCGCTCTTTGAACTCGGTGCGGGATTTGTGGCAAAACTGCGCTGGGAACGATCGAAAGGCGCCATATTCAAGGCCGACGAATCCTTCACACCGGGCGCTATCGCGGCTAAATGGGAACAAGTCACGAATTTCGAGAATCCAGACTATCCCAACAAGACGACAGATCTCAATCTCATCGAGTTGTATGAACAGGCCAAGAACCTTGCGTCAAACCCGAAAGGTGATGACTTGAAATTTGAGGGGAAGGTGGTGGTGATCACTGGCGCCGGTGGTGGGTTGGGTAGAGCGTACGCTTTGATGTTTGGCAGGCTCGGAGCTTCGGTGGTGGTGAACGATCTTGGCACGTTGACTAACAGTCAGGGAAAGTCTGTCAAGGCTGCTGATGCGGTCGTAGAGGAAGTTATTGCGGTTGGTGGCAAGGCGGTTGCTAATTACGATTCAGTCGAAGACGGTGACAAAGTTATTGACACGGCGATTAAGGCGTTCGGGCGCATAGATATACTTATAAACAACGCTGGCATTCTGAGAGATAAATCGTTCATAAAGATGACTGATCAAGAATGGGATCTGGTTCAGAGAATACATTTACGAGGAACGTACAAGGCAACCAAGGCCGCGTGGCCGTACTTTTTAAAACAAAAGTATGGTCGCGTGGTTAATACGACTTCGTCTGTTGGACTTTACGGTAACTTTGGGCAAGCTAATTATAGTACAGGTAAGGCAGACTGACAGTCAACAGACACTGCTTTAAACTATTTTATAGTTATGAATAACAACCGGTTTCCGTCGTCCCAAAGCGAAACTCGGTATACTCGGCCTTAGCAACACACTCGCTCTCGAAGGTGCCAAGTACAACATCCTGGTTAACACAATTGCGCCCACCGCCGGTACGGCCATGACCGCAACAATTTGGCCACAAGAATTAGTCGACACGTTCAAGCCCGATTTCGTTGCTCCGTTTGTCGGGTTTCTTTCGCATGATAATTGCCCAGTTTCCGGTAGAGTCTTTGAAGTAGGTGGCGCTTGGGCTGCTCAGGTCCGTTGGCAACGTGCTGGCGGTGTTGGTTTCCCTACTTCCAAACCGCTCAGGCCGGAAGATATCGCAGCCAAGTGGGACAAGATTACCGATTTCGATGATGGTCGTGCCACGCATCCTACAACCACCCAAGAAGCACTGCAACAGTTCTTTGAAAACTTTGCCAATACCAAGTCGTCCGACGAAGAGGTTTCGGCTTCTGGGGCTGGAAAGATTAATGTTGAAAAGGCCAAGGAGATGAAATTCCCACCATTAGAGCATACGTATACGGCCAGGGATGCTATTATCTATGCCTTGGGTCTCGGTGCGACCAGAAACGATTTGCAATGGGTTTATGAAAACAGTGAAAATTTCTCGGTTATACCGACATATGGTGTTGTTCCCGGTCTTGCTACCGTATTCTCCATGAAGTTGGAGGATGCAGTAGGTGAATTCAATCCGGTTAGTTTACACTGCTTTTACATATGAACGGAAGGACTTTTTTGATGTTAATCCCCGATAACCAAATACTAAAGACTTTTTCTTGTGTTTGTATAGATGATGCTTCTACATGGAGAACAATATCTCGAAATTAAGAGTACCATACCCACTTCTGGCAAACTAATTTCTACGCCTTACATAGTTGACATTCTTGACAAGGGCAAAGGTGCCTCGCTCGTAATTGGTGTAACTACAACAGACGATAAAGGCACAGAAATCTTTAAAAACGAAATCACGCTTTACATTCGTGGCATCGGAGGCTTTGGAGGAAAAAAGACGGGAACCGACCGGGGGGCAGCGACTGCTGCAAACGCTCCACCAAAACGAGCACCCGACGCAACAATTCGAGAAAAGACTTTTGAAGGCCAGGCTGCCTTGTACCGTATGAGCGGAGATTTTAATCCATTGCACATTGATCCAAACATGTCCGCCATGGGAGGTTTCGATGTTCCCATCTTGCATGGGCTGTGCTCGTTTGGTATTTCGGGCAAGCATATTTTGACCACGTTCGCCAATAACGATTCTAGTAAATTCGAGAACATCAAGGCGAGATTCTCGGCACCTGTCTACCCGGGAGAAACGTTGGAGACTCAATGCTGGAAAGAGGGTAATAAAATCATTTTCGAGACCAAGGTTGTTGAACGTGGCGTGACCTGTATCAGTGGCGGAGCTGTCGAATTAAAGGGAGATGCCAGTTCTGCTGCTGGTGACAGTAAGCCCGCTGGTTCTAATGCAGGTGTGGCTGTACCTGGGTTCAAGTCGTCGGCTATATTTGAGGCGCTTAAGGCGTCTATTGATTCGGCAAGTCCTGCTCAGAAGCAAGCTCAGGCTAAAAAAGTCAAGGTAACGAGTGGAGATAATTGTTTTAGTCATTATCTATTGTTGCTTACCTTTGCTGATAATTTATGTATCTTTATTCTTTTTAGGGTATATTCCAAGTTGAAATCAAAGGCGATGGTGGCAAGTCTGCTACTTGGTACATTGATCTCAAAGAGAATCCTGGCGTCGGGGTTGGGCCAAGTCCCAAAAAGCCAGACGCGTCCATCACCATTTCAGATGCCGACTTTACAGATCTAGCAACCGGCAAGGCCAATTCACAAAAATTATTCATGGCTGGTAAACTCAAGATTCGCGGTAATATGATGCTCGCCACTAAACTCGGTGATGTTGTCGGTACCAAGTCCAAGATGTGAAAAACATCAATTTGTAAAAGTGAGGGACCATGCATACTATTTTCATATCCCGAAGAATAGAACATTTCAATTGCTTTCGATATATATTTCAATAATTTTTAGGAATAGAAAAAAAAAATAAATTTTTTTGTTGGAGATTGAACGCTAAAGTATACATCAATAAAGTACGGGTTTAATTTGCGACTCGCGCTCGCGCAAGTCTTTATATAACAAAGAGCATTCTTCGTGGACTGCCCTTTTACACGTGCTTTACGCGATCCATTATTGACATTATCGGCTAGAAATTATCGCGGAAAAGCAGGCGGTTGTACAAGAATAACCAACTGTTGATACAAATACAGTCAAGCCTCGATATAGTAAAGTCGACGGGATAGGGTTTTTTCTTTACTACAAGACTGGATATAACGATAGCTCAATATAATTACTATTAAATCCTATATAAGCTGTTAACCGAAGATTATTTTGAACAGTCTATATCAAATTTACCCCGATAATCTGAAGATTAATGTAGCATTCTAACCAATAAAATTGAATTAATGCGCGTCATGGAGACAGAAAATGAAGCTGAAGATTGTATGAGCGAAGTTTCAGAAAACCCTATTCTTTCAGAGACTAATGCTTGCAAGCGACAAAAAACACTTATTGGAAGCAAAGTTCAAGGAAAATTACATGCTGTCAAAAAACACAAATAGTAATTTTCGAGTAGTTTTAAAACGATTTTACAAATAAACATCACATGCGAGAGTGTGACCGAATATTAATTTAAACGTCCGCTTTTTTTAACCAAGAATAGTTGTTTACAGAGAAATTCAAATTACTTCTCCTGCTAATCCGAAG
>CAJVPJ010001239.1:0-11202 GCA_910592205.1 Paraglomus occultum | reverse complement strand
CCGATAATATTTGGATAATTGGAATCACTCAGGAGCCATCTACTCGGGAATATTATTTAGTTTTCTATTACGACGTACGTGCAATACTGGACTGGTTTATACGAAACAACAATCGTATTGAATACATGCAGTATAGCAACTTTTATGATATTAAACAGATCGGAGCTGGTGGTTATGGAACAGTTTATACTGCCAAATATAAGGATAAACCAGAACAATATTTTCCACAAACTGTTGTACTCAAACGATTTAAAAATTTCGATAAAATGCCGGAATTATTTATTTCCGAGGTAAGCAATGATTGGTAGTATTAATTAAAATGACATTTAAGCTGGCTCTATTTATTATTTATTTAATAGTTCAGAAATCATGCCAAGTGTTCACATGGTAGCTTCCTTAAAATTTATGGAGTCACACAAGACCCAAAGACAAAAGAGTGCATGATTGTTATGCAATATGCAAGCGATGGCAGTCTTTTGTCTTATTTGGTTCAATATATTAACAAGTTGACATGGTTGGATAAATTACGACATTTGAGGGGTATCGTAAACTATCTGAATTATATTCATAGATGGGGATTAGTGCACTGTGATCTACATGGCGGAAACATTGTTGTGCATAGGAATATTGATATGAATGGCAATACGCGTGAGATAGAATCATACATATGCGATCTTGGTCTTTCACAATCAGTTAATTCACGCGGGTCAAATTCAACCATTCAAGGCGTTTTGCCTTTTATTGCACCGGAAGTCTTCCATACCTGCAAATTTACTCAAAAAATCGGATGTGTATTCCATTGGTATCATTATGTATTTGATTGCTACTGGTGAACCACCATTTAGAGATCGGTCGTTTGACAAATGTTTGGCGATACGTGTTTGTGAGGGACTGCGACCGTCGATGCCTGATTCTGCGCCAGAGGAATACAAAATAATTGTCGAGCGGTGTTGTGATGCTGATCCTGATAAGCGTCCTGATGCATTGACACTTTGGCTCGATATTTGCAAAATTATTAGAGACGTGAAAAAGGATAAATTTGGTGACAATGTGTGGAATACTGTTTATTATAATGATGTAAAGCCGTTATCACGTCTCGAGAAAGAGAGCAAATATTCCAGCACACTCTTACCTACCGGAGCTTTGCCTAAACCGAGAAATAGTTATGATTTGGATTCAACTGCAGGTACGCTTACGTGTTATAAAAATAAAGTCAATTTACAATATTAACATCATTTTATTATTTCATAATCTAGTGACACAAACACTCTTGTAATTTGCGGCAGTTTACCTAACGGGTGTTACTCAAGGAGTTTACTTCTCTTCCAATTGGTTATATTAAATGTGTCAACATGAGTTTTCCGTCCGTTTACTGTTTAGACTTCTTTTCCAGGGGTAGGCTATTGAGTATATAATATAGTAGTTATTATTTAAAATTTATGATATTGAAGAAAAATGGTAACTACGTTTTGGTCACTTTAAGTTTATCGTCAATTTCACTTGGTTTCGCGTTTCTAACATTGTTTTTATATCTCTCCCGAAACGCCATGCAATCGTAATATTATCTAGCTTAATTCTTCATCGTGACTGCTTTCACTGATAGTATTTAAGACGCAATAGCTGCTTTGTGACTAGAATGCAAGAACTTTGTAGATAAGAATTATCCCGGGCCTTCTTGAAATCTTTCAATTGAATAAAATTCTTAGCACTTTTTGTAAGAACCAAAACCTTGATTCATTCCACTGTTTATCGATGGCATGATGATCTACTCTTTTAATGATAATGTAGCCCCTAACGATGCAAGTTTAACAATGCAAATAAAACTTGCCGGACGCAAGCGTACCAACTATGTCAAGATTGCAAAATTACATTTGATTTGTCTATCAAAACTTTTGGCAAAAAATTAGCTAGTTCTCCGTATGGCTTTAAGTTGACAAAATGCGTTATTATTATAATAATTCTAATCAAAATAAGGGAGAACCATCATTGGGTGTGTTTGTACCGAATGATTTTCTTATTAAAACTTCGAATTTATTTGTAATATCGCTAATATACATTCCTAAATTTTACTGTCACAATAATCCACATTCGATTGAATTGTTTATAAGGGTTTTGAAATATAATGTTTATTATTAGACGGGAATGAAATTTCTTCGCTATGAAAGCTGCTGTTATTCGCGCATTACTTAATATTCAACCAGGCAAACAATTTAAATTAATATAATAAGCATAAGAAAAACTGGTAATCAGAACATTGTTGCTATTTATACATTTAGAAAATATTAAAAATTAAATTAAAATCAAAGTCACAGTTTGTGCAATTTCTTAAAACAAAACTACTATTCAGCATAGATAATTATTAAAACAACAATCATGTATTGTGACTAATAAAGGTAAAAATAAACCATTAAATGTATCTTTAATTAAACAAACTCGAAAGTGCTCCAGAACTAGTGAAATAATGTAATCGATTGATGAGCTCATATTAAATACTTATTGGTTATTTTACATTCTTCGCTCTAATTTAGCAATTAGATATAGTGATAGATCAAATATCTCTGTATAAGAATATCAATAATGCAGCTAAAAATTACGATATTGTATGGAATAAAATTTCCAAAACTAAAGCAAAATTGTATTCACAGAAATATTATAAACAGAAATAAGTTACCCTACGATCATAAGAAAACGCAATTACTCTCACATTACCAACGCAAATGCTAGCTAAATTTCTAACTTGTTCGGATGTTTATACAAAGTCGGACAATTTTCTCACAGTCCATCAAACACTAATATGTGATTTCAAATATTTATATAACAAAAAAGTAATATTTATGCATGAATAATTTAGTTAATTTAATAATATACTAATTAATTTATCTGAGAAAAACGTGCACGCTTTGTAGAGCAACGAGGAGGCCGATCGCTGGTTTTATGCAGCACAAAAACTGGTCCATGGGCAATATGTAATCGTGGCTTGCCCCCCCAAAAAAACCCAGGTTTTATCGAATAAAAACCCTATTATTGAGAGTACGACAAATTATAAATTATTAGCAAGCGATGATAACTCAAATTAGTTGATAGAAAACTTATTATGACCTAGACATTTTCGAAAAATTTGTTGTTGTGCACTTTGATTGAGGCTGGATTAAATACTATTGGAAATTGACCTAACTGTACATAAACACAAAGGCTGACCAATATTATAAATGTGCCAGTGCTTATCCTATTCTCAGAAAATTAAACGACAGCATAAGCATCTTTATGATCAAATTGTACAACAAATCAGTGAATTACGACTAGCCATTGAATAACTACACAGCAAGCCCTGTAGTCCGGGACCGAAATCAGTGAAGATAGTTTAGGAAACAAATAAAAAAACACACGCAATAGCCATCAAGTATGCCCATCTAATATGGACGGTTCTGAATGCACCTTTAGCGTACAAATTTGTTAAAGTAATTATTTGATATGACACTCATAGTTATAATTATAATTGTATTTCATGAACACTTGCTTAAGGAGGTGGTTTGATTTTAAAACTATTTTTGTTTTAGCATGTTTTGCATTATTTTCTTGTGCAAATTACTTGTTTGTGATTGGTATTGGCCTAACTTGTAAAATTTTCAGTAAAACATTTTTGTCAAACTTTATATTGTATTATAAGCCTTTATATGTTGTATGTGACAATAAATAAATAATTAATTAATTAATATGTGTCATAAACGTAACGCAACAATTTCAGTTAAAATATAAGTCATAATCTGGCATCATCAAACGGTGCATGCAATAGTAACGTTAAATAATTAATATGCTGTATAGAAAGTCATCTATTGATTTAAATCACACAAAAACAATAATTAATTTATGGCACACATAGTCTTTTGGAATAATACAAGACAATCACAATCTATATTCAATTTTTTTAATATATTAAATGTACTAAAAGTGTGGCAGTTAAATTATTTATTGAATAAGCGCAGTTTTCATTGTCGAGAGGTTAGTACGATAGATGTTGTGACAAAAAACAATCTTAGCTTTTCAATTTAGGTACACGTAAAGAAGCTTATCGATTATTTTGCGACTTAAACAGTAAGTATTAAATGTTATTATATAAAAAATATTACCAACACTGAACAAGTATTACATTTTTGGTTAAAAATGTAATTATTGCGAAAATTTCCCAACATAAAAAAGACGTTGTAAAGCATAAAGATGCAATAGTTGCGCTAAAAATAGCGACTAAGATAACTACAAAATTATTCGAATAATTAGGGAGTAAATATAAATGTGGCTTACTTGTACTGTCGTGTTTTATTGCGCATTACCGTCACAAAAAATAAATAATATATGATAAAAATTGTTTATATATTTTGCAATTGCGTGACAAATAGCAGTACATAAAAGTTTCTACAAAATTACAATTTGTAAGCACATACATTCTTAATACGTTTTTTAATTTGTTAAAATTCCATACAGCAGTATTTACGTACATTCATATAAACGCACACCTAGGGGAAGAAAATTGGGAGAAACATATATGCACTTTTAATTGCGTTTTTTGTTATCCATAGCTTATAGTAGTGTAAAGCACGCATAACGTCAAATGTTTATTTTCAAAAGCATTCATACTTAAGTTTGCAATGTTACCAGTACATGCAGACTTCCAATAATACTCCATAGTTTTAATGTTTTTTCCTATTACTATGTATACTACTTCGTTGCAAGATAAGCAGATTGCAATTTCTATCGTAGAAGCGTGTAGTGTACCATCTTGGAAGCATGTTAAAAATTATTAAAAGTTTTTTACTCTCGATAGTCAAAAAATTATTTTCTATGAAATACTACAGGCAACACCAAATTCGGTGTTTTCACTTTTCAGGAATTTTGTTAGTAAAAACTTGTGGTGTCCAGCAAAATTTATCTCCTTCTTCGATTATTATAAAGATTAATGTATCTAAATGCTTTTATGTTTTTAGATTTGCACATGTATGTCTATAACGGGATTCAATTTTAATGCACAGAGTGCACGGACTTCGACATATATTTTACAGTGCGGAAAAAAAATAAATCTTGTTTATTAAAATCGAGTAATAAGATAATATATCGTGCTTATTAAATTCATCACGTAATTGTTTGGCACATAAAATTTCTAATGTCTCTCCATCCTACATGGTTATGATTTCCTATATTCTTCTTTCTTAATCCAGTATATACTAATTTATCTCAAGAGAAACATATTGCTACTCCGATTCCGGAGCATACGAAGTGCCATCTGGAAATCGTACTTCTCCTAGTTTCAAGATATCTTTTACTCTGATTCCGTAACAGATTGTTTTGTCCGAAATATGTTAAACGAGTCCAAATTCGCTCTTTCCACTTTCCAGGAGTTTCATTGGTGCCAAACTTGTGGCATATCACAATATTCAGCCGTTTTTCAGGAGACAGGACCTATAAATCTACTTATTTAAAATATTTTTTATAGCAAATACGTTTGAAGATTTCTAGGGTTTTACCCTATATATACGTGCATACCTAAATTATAATTGCCCTGAAATTACCATTAATGGCGAACGGTCATGCTGAAACTATGGGGTCAAATACATGTGTCACACTGTATAAGATTTCGGTTTAGTATTCGCATGCAATATATATAAAGTCGCGTTGAGCTATAAAAATGTCTTCAACTGAATGGCTCTTCAGAAAATATCCAAAAAGTGTATTATAAACTGGTGCACGACTTCCCCGTAAAACACCCATACAAAATTCATGTATGAGGTGCGTTTTCTGTAAAAAATCCAATCGGGTTTTTTTACTTTTTTACGGATATCATGGACGGTGCTTTGTATCGAAAGATACTAACTGAAATCTGTCTGAAAATGCAAATAAGATTATGGGTAAAAATTGGGCCTTTCAACAAGATAACGACCCTAAGTACACAGCTAAAGAAACAGGGAAGCTTCTTGCACGGCACTGTCCAAAATTGTTGGACTAGTCCTCAAACAGCCCAGATATCAACCTGATTAAAACTTTATTGCAAATTTTAAAGACATGGGTTGAAAAACAGGTCAAACGGTCACAGTTGAAATCTTTCGTAGAATGATCCGTAAAGATCGGCAGAAACACATACGTTAATTTGATTCGTAGCATGCACCGAGATTGAAGGAATAAGTAAAACGTCTGCAAATTTCCATGTTTCTTCGTTACACAATTAATAAAAACGTCATTCCAAGAACCGTTGATCGTACTAATCCCAAACTAGGGTTAATTGCGGGAATGGAAGAGATCGACAGAAGCACATACGTTAGTTCGTAGCACGCCGATGAGATTAAATGAAGCAATTGAGGAAATGGTAGTAGGTAAGTCACTAAGCAGCAATAAGTACAACATTTTTGTTGCATACAAAGGACGTTCCTGTAAATTTCACGCTCCGATTATTTGCTGCCAACAATTGCTTTTGTACGCATTCTGTTATTAGTTCTTGATTAATAAAAACGTCATTTCGAAAACTTTTTACATCAACCGTCGATTGTACCCAACTAGGGTTAATTAACGTAAATAGTAAATACCTACTTTGATCACTTGATGCTCGATGTTAACCTGATTTGTCGATGATTTCCCATTCGTCGTTTTGCGTGCATCATTTCCCATATTAAAATTTTGGACTTACTTCTTCAGGTAAATCCAGTCACTATGTAAATTACGCCAAAAGTCCCCAAAATAAAAAACCGAGTTTAAACATGTTCAAATACTGTAGGTAAGGACACGCTGTATTCATTGTTGTTCCCAGACGCACACACTTTTGCTAGTTTTAATAGACTTATTGTCATAGTCTTTAAGCTCGCACCTCTCTACAGCTTTTGATTTACATTATGCTCGGTCTAACTGTATTGCTTAAGTCCTATTCGTATAATTTGAGATTACATGATCGAAATTGTATTATTATTATTGAACTTAAATGAAATCTTTGATTCCGCATATCGATCGGTATAGGGTCGATCGATTGTTATTTTCTTGGAAAATCACATGAAAAATATTGATTGGGGTGTGCAGCCGAAATTTTATGCTATCATGTATTTAATTCAATGAGTTCCCAGATTTGATAAAATACCTCAACGAATTGTAAGCGTAAGGGAAACGGCAAGAGGTCAAAACTAGTCAAGTAAAATGTAATTGTAAAGACGCATGTGATGTAGTTGTAGAAAAACAAACATAAATGCGCCGCGCTAAGTCATAAGGAGAGTGTTGGCTGTCAATTGTAAGAATGAGTTATGTTATTGTCTTGCGAAATTTTTTTCTACAAATAAATTTATTGTTATAGACAACTGATAAGTGTGGTACATAGATTTTGGGACCCTTCGACGGGATACATAGTGATGGGTTACATAAAAACACGTACGCTGTATACTGACTAACAGCGGTTCCAGAACTCTTGATGTCTTCTAGTAAACGATAGAAAACCGGTTTAGTCTGTGAGTTAGATGATAAGCCGAAATAAGCTATAACAGTAAAACCGAGCCTAATGCGAGCCAAAAAGCCGTAATAGAGTCTGTGAGAGCTTAAGACTAAAGACATTATGTCTATTAAAACAGCGAAAGTACGACGCTTAAACAGTAATAAATACGACTTGTTCCTTACCCAAGATATTTGAGCGTGTTTAAACTCGGTTTTATTTTGAGGGCCTTGCTAAGAAATTTGGTGACCTTTGACGGAATTTACATAACGACGGAATTTACATACAACATTTACATTATTAGTACATTAAAATAAAATTTAATACACGGGAAATCTATATTCTAGAACGCTTTGCAATTTTTGCATTTTTCTCCAGTTAGAGCAGTGTTTGTATGTGAGATTTACTTCCTGTAGGTAACCTCCACTATTTTTTCTCAGCTACTTATCCTTCTGGACGTCGTGTTGTCTCGTTGCAATTTGGTTTGGTAATCTGCGTATTATTCTCATACAAAAAACTTTTTTCTACTTAAAAATTGGTAATTTCAAGAAATTTTTGCGGTTAAATTTAGCAACTCTGTAGAAATGTCTTCCGTCAGTTCTTTCGGGAGGCATTTATTTCACCTACAATCATTTTACTGACAGTTATTTCACCGACAAAATTCCCCAACATTATTTTGAAGTTATTCTTTTTTGTAGTTTTTGTCGGCGAAATGTACCTGTCGGTAAAATGATTGTCGGTGAAATGAACCGAACCCGTTCTTTCACATGATTAAGTAATATGGTAGACCAATTAAATAGTTGATCGGTAAAACGTCATATTCTATAACTTTCTCGTCAATAATGGTCTTTATTAAAATGGTAATATAATATTGCAACCGTTTTAGGCAGATATTCTGGAAGAATTATTATCAAAAATATTTATATATTAATCACACTAAACTTCGATTATTTTTCCCTGGAAAGGATTTACCCGTAACTTTAAACACACGATCTGAAGATGTATTTACACTGATATTAAATTGTTAACTGAAACAAATTACTTTGTACTTTAATAATGCCGTTCATCGGTTAATGCATTTGACAAAGTTGGCTCAATATTAATATTGGACAGATTTGATATGCCGAACAAATAAATTTATCAATCGGAAAACCCGACGTAAGCCCTTTATTTCCTTGCCATGTTAAAGCCAATTTTATCAAATGTTCTAACCAATTAACGGCTTAATATTAATGTCAATAGATTTTGATGCTGAATGAATGAATTTGTCAACCGGAGAGCCCGACGCAAACCGTTTATTTACTTACCATGCCATGTGTAATCTGATAATGAAAGAATTAAATATAAAAATAATAAATTTCGTTGTAGAATGGAAAGAGATCGACCAAAGCACATATTAACATGCCAACGAGATTGAATAAATAATATTGAGGTGGTAATAGTAAGTTATTAGGCAGCAATAAGTGAAACAGTTTGATAAACATGTCATGTTTCTCTGACTATTTTTCGTAGCACAATTAATAAAAACATCAATCCAAAAGCTTTTCTGTGCACTGTATATCAACCGAGTATGTAATAACGATCAATACGTGTTGCTTGTTCTCATGTGTAATATTGTTATTTTACTCGCCAAAATCAGAATTGTTGTTTTCCCTTATTGGCACTCGTCGGTGTTATTTTCTTCTTTCTGATATCGTATAAAATATTATTTAAGCATGTAATTTTCTATAAGTATGGTGGGTAGGGTAGCATTTCAACAGGGAAAAAGAAAAGGAAAACTTGTAATTATTGATAACAACGAAAGCCATGAAATATCATCTGCTTTTTTTATTCTTCGTGTTGACCGCAATTTCAACAATCAACGCTGTTCCGCACTTACACAAAAAAGGAAAGACCGAGTTTAGAAAATGTCCTCTTCCTGTCAAAAGTACTACACCGACAATAACAATATCGCCAGATCTTATCGTTGCTGGTCAACTCGTTGAATTTTCGATTTCTGGAGTTGAGCTTTCCAAGGCCGTACCAATTTACATTGCTTTTTACAAAGACGTCGTACTTGCACTACAGACTCCCACCGCTCTTATAAGTAAAGTTGACAATCCTATTACAGTTAAAGCACCGCCGTCCTTGCCGGAAGATTATACTGTGGTAATCGGATTTACCGACATCTTATCAGGCTCCAAACCACGCATTTACTGTGCACTGGCTGCAGTTGGAGGATCAAGTCATGTGTCGGTCGAAGTTATCGAAAAACTTCTTTCTCTCCATCACCATTAAATTTTATGTATTTGTAACTAATATGATGTTAATATTATCATAATATGTTATTTATCATCAATACTGTTGCTTCTATACTTTTCAATAAATCACGCATAGCGATTTAAATGCACAAAATAACATTAACGTGTGCAATATTGATTACTGGGGCATTTTTTATAAAAGAACGTAGTGCTAGTCCATCAATTATTCTTCGCGCAACTAAACTAGTAGCTGTTATTATGCAATTTGTTAATATCGACACAGCAGTGTGTGACAAATCAATTAAGTGCCATAATCATATCAAGCCATTTATCCTTATCCACGAATTCGCTAGAAAGCTTGGTGATTTTACAGCAATTACAATAATAACTTGACAATAAATTTATTTTAAAGAAGTATTTCAAAAATAAGATAACTATGCAGCGCGAGCGTATACGCGTATGTCGACCTTGTGGACACTCAATAATTTAATTGTGTTAGACGCTCTAACCAAATTGTCATATTACATAATAATAACTGCACACACGATTTCTAATTATGTGTCCGGTTGCAAATTTGGTATACTTATCAACGTTTAACATTTTATCATAGATAACTTGCGTAGCAAGTTTCTACCAAAGCTTAAAACGAATTTCGTAACCTTTATGGTGCCATAGCCCACATTAAGTTAAGCGAGAATAACGTCTTTCCTAATAATGTAATTGTGTACGTCGGCCAAAACATGGAATAATTTATAATTTATTGCCAATCAATATATGGAGTGATAGAGCTGTACAGAGCGAAAGGAAAGACTGAACTTGTTCTTATCAGAGTATGTTGGAGATAATTTCCTCACCCAAATAGAAATCAAAAAAGGAAGTCAATGTGAAAACTAGTAAAGTTGTTAGTGGATGCGTGGGCTGTATTTCAGGAGTGTAAGTTTAATAGTGTGGTTGTATTTTTTATTCAAAGATAGTATAAGTTATTTTCGCATGGATCGATGCATGATATGTCGAAAAAGACATTCTGGAGATTCGAAACAACCTAAAAGTACAGTATAAGTTTACGAAATTGTCATTTTGACAACTTGTATCCGTGTTGACTTTCTGTGGCAATACCTTTGGTATTCATAGTGCTCACTATTTGTAAGATGGAAAAGGTGTTCATGAGATTATCGTACTAAACAAATATACATGTTGTGTAAACTCACCAACCAGAATTTGTGGCTAGTCTTCGACTCCGCATTCATAAGCCCTGAATGTGCTTTGTCTTATTGTCTTGAAATTGAAAAAGAAACAAATATTAATATTGACTGATCCGCTCAACAAGAACAATGGAAGCACTATAAACTATACTGTCTATTTTTGCAGAGTTGGAGAAGTATGAGTGGTCGTAAGCCCCTCATACATCTCAAGGCAATAAGTGCGAGGGGAATGGCTTGGTCCAGCGACGCATCACTGGACTGTGGAACTTGACAATTCGCAATCGCCAAGTTGCGGGATTCAACCAAA
>CAJVPJ010001238.1:0-11221 GCA_910592205.1 Paraglomus occultum | reverse complement strand
TTTCAAATAAATCCAGCTGTTAGTTGTTGAGCTGTCAGCTAATTAGTAATTCTCATTACTTTTGCACAGCACTGTACATAAAATCAGTTTAGATAAGAATTTACGAATACTAACGGTAATAACCATAAACACGAACCTTCCTGAAAAACTTCTTGTACAATTCTTATGTGCAACAAAGAGAACATCTTCATTGCAACTGTGCCTTGTACACAACTCTAACCGATAATCTTACGGCTTAAGATGTCACCGTCTGAAAAGCACTTGACTATTCTGTCTTCACAAATTTTATCTAGCCATTTCTTATCCATGTATCTTGGGGGCGTATCACATCACACGATACGCTAATCGTTGGCACAAACGATGGTATTATCTTTGTTCCGTATCAGTAAAGGTTAAATATGGACATCTCATTTTCATTCCTGTTTCCAATTTAGATTAGATGTCTAATTCAGACAGTAGCGATAGAAGTTGGGGACAAATGGACACAAGAACGATTAGCCCATGCGTCAAAGTATTTTTCTAAAATGGACAACTGCCAAATACTGAAAAAACGCGCAGTAAGACTGCAATGTACAATTGCGACAACATTGGAAAGAGTCGGCGACTATCTTTACGAATGCACCTTTCGATAGACGATAGCAACATGTTATTATTGTGTCATGATGATTGTTTGTTACGCAATATAACCCACGTGAGCTGCTGTAGTAGATACTGCATGCCTAGCGCTAGCGAATTTTAAATCTTTTAAAGCACCTTAATTGTTCCATGATAGGCCGGGCCTGAACGTGTTAGTAGTTTAGTTAGTACTTGCGGACTAATAACGGGATTTCGCGTCACACAAGTGGATATGACATCATTAACCACAAAGATTTTTCTACTTATTATTATCGTTATCTTTGTAACCTTTCAGCTTGGTTGCAAAGATGTCTCAAACAGTCACTGCCTCAACATCTTCAACGCTTTGCAGACGAACTTCTAGTTCTAGACAAGAAACTATTAGCATTGTAAACAATACGGAAGAAGAGTCTTCTGCGAACATGACTAAAGGAAACGTCAACGCGCTTTTGAACTGGAAGCCGACCTTGTGTTTGGAGAATAAAGCAAGCGTGGCGAGAGATCATTTGGGTATGTCAGCGGGTGATTAGTATCAATGACACATATATATTAACATGGTTAACACGATGAATGCTCTGTGAATCTAATGTTTTTTATGCAGCCAACGAAAGAACATTTCTAGCATGGCTACGTACATCTCTTTCTTTTGTGAGTATTGGTATTGGTGAGTATCCCGTTTCTGACCCTCGTCTATTTACCCCCTTTTTTATTTAAAAACGTCGCATCTAATGCCTCTACGCTTTTCCAACTAGCCGTCACACAACTCTTCCGCCTAAATCCTTCAAAACATGACCATTCAGGCAAGGAGGTTATTGGTAAAGTTATTGGGATAGCGTTTACTGTTCTCGGAGTCGTATTCCTCCTTCTCGGCGTTATAAGATATTTCCATTCGCAACATACAATGACGCTAGGTGAATTTCCGGCAAGTAGGGGAGGGGTTGCAATTGGAACTGGCCTGACATTGATTATTTTGGCTGGATGTATGATTGTTCTGTTAGTTGTGGAAAAGACTTCATGAGGTGAAACAGAGTAATCATTGGGCTCTGATTGAGGGAGAGAGAGGGAATGAGAGAGAGAATGAGAGAGAGAGAGAGAACGAACAACGAACGGTTGATTCTTTTATCTGTTAAAATCGCACACAATATTTTCTAATAAGTCTGGCGAGATTGTTCTCGAGCAGTCACGCTTTTGTAGATAAAAAGTTAGTAATATATTGCGAAAGTTCACTGTGAAGATTTATGGATATTGTATGATAATGTATGAATAAAATTCATTCGGGCACGTTTATTGCGACGTGCCACCTTTCACACAATCTTAGACAATAATCTGGTTGAACATGTGAATTCTGGCAGTAGAAACAGATCTTTTTGACCCCGTAACTAGAGATCGGTATGATGACAGTTAATGGAACATGATCATCTCACACTTTGAGAGAATAAGGAATAATACCTTTTATTCAACATGTGCAGATCGTTTACCCTTATATCAGGAACTATTGTGGGGATTGCTGATATGGAAAAGCAAATAACAAGCATTGTTTACATTCTTCCAAAACCAGACTGGCTTTCCCACGGTACTTGATAATATTAATTATCGATAGAATATGGCACATATGATTTATTGTAAGGAAGGATTATTGCCAGCGAGAACTCGTAGAACATGCCCGGATAATTACTTTGGATGTAGTGTTCAATGGAGCGGATGAGATGACGTTAATCTATTTTAATTTCTGAGATATAAGTGAGCCCCAAAATCGTCACGTCATCATTTCATTCATTTTTTCGACAATCACTTCCCCGACAATTATTTCTGCAACCAGACCCGTGCTATAAATGCATTGTTATGCAATGACACATCTCCAATAACAAATCTGTCAGACGCGTTTGCCATGTGTTGGTTTATTTCTGGCGTTCTTCGTGCCATTAAATTGTTCGTTGTCAGGCACATATACAAAAGCTTTAGATCACAGAGAAAAATATCCCATCAAGCAGTTA
Organism: Paraglomus occultum; assembly: GCA_910592205.1. Classification (NCBI taxonomy): domain Eukaryota; kingdom Fungi; phylum Glomeromycota; class Glomeromycetes; order Paraglomerales; family Paraglomeraceae; genus Paraglomus; species Paraglomus occultum. The sequence continues at coordinate 8,612 of CAJVPJ010001238.1, read as the reverse complement.
TAACAATCACACAGAAAGTACCAAAAGCTTCAAGAATACCTAACTCAAGCTCTTTCTCTTGTGTTAGTTTGATGACACTTTCGAAGGAGTGTGTAGTCTTAGACTATCATGATACTGTGGATGATAACTTAAGATGGACTGTAAGAGGAACGGTTCGTTATCGAGCGCGCCTGAGAGAGGGAAAAATTAGCGCTTTGTTAAATTATGCAAACAACTTTTTGCAGAATGCATCATCAGAGGGGGATGGGTAATTGTAAGTTGCGCTAGATTAATGTCTATCAAATAACAAATCATTCCCTCGGTAAAAAAGATGTTGGCACATTCTAATATACAGTTTAATACGAATTTTAAAAAAAGCCTTGTTGAATTCTCTGAAACCGACCGCACTTGTTATCAGCAAACATCAACGCCGCACTTTTGTCATGGTATTCCTGAAAACCTGATAGTGAGGAATGTGATAATTTGAAACTACAACTTAGAGTGAAACAATTGTTGCCGTAGATAATATACCAATACAGAGAGAATTACATCATTCTTACGCGCCTGAGCGGACACTTAAGAAATATTCCTTGTTCATGAACAGGATGGAAATGCCAAAGTAAAAAATATTACGGAAAGCGACAAGACATTGTGTTCATACTGGAATACGTGAATTAATGACGCACACATAAGAAGGGCGAAGAAACGTATGCTTGCTACGCATACATAATAATGCACACACAAAAACAAAAACAATGTTAGCAGGATGTTCATGGATTACTTTGAAAGCAGAATGAAGATTTAGATAGAGCGAAATTGTGGTGAGGCGTATACCGGGCAATTTAGAAGAAATGGAGAGTAAACCACTTATTCTTTTCTCTCAATTGGCCCAGTATTTGTCGGCACAGGTACATTTTTAGCGTTCACGTTGTAGGTATAGACGTGAAACTCCAACATTTACATTCCGCACTGCACAATCTTTTTTCAAGTTCCCAGAGAATAATATTATTATAATGAATTAAAACCCTGTCACAGATGAACCTTCTTTCTAAATGCATGCCTGTGGACTTTATGCTTATCTTTATGACACACAACGTCGAGACATTTACATATACAAAAACTAAATAAAGAAAATTTTGGTTTGCAGTTGTCGTTTGTTAGCATCTTTTAATGCTTAATCGAATGATATTTGAAGAACAAAAGGCTTGTAGAATATTCCCGAAAGTATGTCAGTGGAAGAACTTCCATGACCGATGTTTCCATGATAAACTAATGATAATTGAATGTTCGCTAATATCGCACACACTCACGCTTCCTTTCGTCCCCAAGAGCGTGCATTTTTAAAAATGCAATTAAAATAACTCTTATTTTTCTTAGTACTAGCGTATTATAGGAACATTAGTAAAGCCGGCCAAAAACGATGGCCTATAGACGATTGCCTCCATAGACCGCCTTTTGCGAACGCTATCATTTTGTAATGTGATATTTAATTCGAGCAATTATTTGGGTAAAAGTCGTTTTCCTACGCTCCTGGTCCTACCAAACACAAAATCAAAGAATTTTTCTTCCACTTCGTAATCCTGACTGAAAGCGCTTGTGTTGGTGCACCCCCCATCGATATAAGCTTTATTAAAGTCAATATCGAGCAAAATTCCAATAACGGTGATTTGGCCGAGTTGGTCTAAGGCGCCGCACTCAAGTTGCGGTCTCGAAAGAGGCGTGAGTTCGAATCTCACAGTCACCATTTGTGTCAAAATGTTCCTTTTTCTCGAATATTAAAATGATGCATTGGTAACAAGTTTTACTGATCATCTTATAATACTGTGTAACAATCGATTTAGAACAACATGATAGGTAAATTTGAAAAGCTTAATAGCATACGCGTATAAAAGTCGACGAGCCTTTTATTTCCACCAAGTAAAGCTAATTAGGGTATAGAATAAGTTTTTACATGTCCAGTTGATCCGTTTATAGTTAAAGTTATCGTAAATATCGTAAACGATAGTTTTCTTATCTCGCTTTTTATCAACTTTCCTTGTTGTGTAAAGCCATATTATAAATAAACTCTATTTGAAGTTAATTAGAGCAATCATCGTTAACAAATCGTTAAGATAGTCTAGTCGACAAGTTAGCCAACAAGTTATGATTAATTTATTCTTCTTCGAGATAACCTATTTTTAATTTAAAAGTAACATAAAGACAATAGAGAAAATGATATTATACACCAATTAAAAAGACAACAACGATTATCGAATTCGCACTTGTAGAAATTGAAGCGGGGTTGTATCAACATCAAATAGGTGTTAATATATTCATTAAACACGATAATATATTTAGTAGCATTATTTATTCAGTCTTTAACATTGAATGTAGACATGTCTATTGAATAAAGCAAAGGTCCAACATTGTTTGCTTGTATCCCACATTGAAAAAAACTCGTTAGTAAACTGACGCTGTAATTGACCATTGATAAATCTGACTCTACAATCATTAAGAGCAGAACTTTTTCCCTCGCTTTTATGCTTCGATAGTTAAATGATCGCACTAATACGTATGCTCATATGACATTACTGTTTATAATAAGTTTATTTATTTTTAACCATGTAATTTCAAGCTTAACAGGTATTTTATAAACAAGCTAATACTAAGAATGTATGCTTGTAAATAATATATCCTCGTGTGTGGCTCTTGAACTTTTGACTTTGACTTTTAGTATTTTCCAGTCTCGATGCACACGTTCATGTTCTACCAGAATAAGAAATACGCTAAACCAATAGTAACTGGATCACAAATTTAACGAATCAACCAATCCCGTCTTCTTAGCGCTCCAATCACATCTTTTCAATATGTCGTGAACAATATAATTTCAGACTGACGGTTGGACAGTGTAAAGATTGTCAATATACACACATTCAATGCTGTACTTCAAAATAATTTATTGGACCAAAAAAGGATGAGAGGTATAATTAAAAGCATATTATACAACTTTTGGTCCCGTTCCTCTTCATTCATCCTCTGGATAATTATTATTTCCTTCCTTTAGTTTTGTAGTATTAATTCTAATCAACGTTCTCGCTTTTGGATAAATTAATCACTTTCATCTGTAAAAGTACTGTATATTAGAAAATAAACATGGCTACTGCCGCTGAACCACAGAAGGTATGAGCAATGTCATCTTGATGAGAGTCATGTCGAGATGTACAATTACAGGGAGAAACCAGTTCAGCAAAAAACTTGTCCAAGTGCACGTACAAAAAACATGTTTACTTACAAAGTCTCTTGTTTATAGGTGCAACTCAATGGTTATGTAGGTTTTGATACCATCACCACGCAAATTGAGAAGAAGCTGTTGAAGCGTGGATTTCAGTTCAATGTTATCGTTGTCGGTATGTAAACCGTTAACCATATAAATGTCGGCTGTGTCGCAGGATTTACAAGTCCATAAAAATATAGTTATCCATCTCACACCAAAGCCGTTGTAGTCAATCCCTGTCTTTCCTACATTCTAACAGTATTTTTTTTTCTTAAGGTCAAACTGGATTGGGTAAATCAACGCTCATCAACACTATCTTTGCTGCTCACCTTATTGACAGCAAAGGACGTCAATCTGTCGAAGAGCCCTTTAGGCAGACGACTGAGATCCAAACCGTGTCTCATTGTATGTTACTTTAATAATTTAAACAGAATCTTCATTTAATTGCGATTAATTTGCGTTTTTTTATAATTTGTAAAGTAATTGAAGAGAACGGTATTCGTTTAAGACTCAACATTGTTGATACTCCCGGATATGGTGACCAGGTCAATAACGAGAATTGGTGAGCAACAAGAATATTTTGAAAGGGGGAAAGGAAGAGGGGGGTTTTATGTAGGAATGATTAAATAATAGAATGTATGGTGAAGATTAACTTTGGATAGGCATACTAATAACCATTCTTTTTTTCTGTCCTTATTTTACGTTACAAATATAGTTGGGAACCAATCATTAAATATATCAAAGACCAACATTCAGCTTATCTTCGCAAAGAATTGACTGCCATGCGTGAACGTTATATTCAAGACACTAGAATTCATTGCTGTTTATTCTTCATTGCACCTACCGGCCATGCGTACGTATTTTTAAAGTTTATATAACAAAGCACATTCAGTTTAATGCAATTATCAAACGGCTAACAATTTTTTCCTTTTTTTTTCCCAAATCAAAGTCTTAAACCGCTCGACATTCTCGTTCTCAAGAAACTTTCAGAGGTTGTCAATGTCGTCCCTGTCATTGCTAAATCTGATTCACTGACTATCGAAGAACGTCTTGCGTTCAAGCAAAGAGTAAGTTTCCCCCCCGCACTTGTGCAAGTATCAGCAACGTGATTAAGAGATTTTGAACCTGCAACTAAAAACCGACAACTTTATTTTTGCTCTCCAATTTTTGTTTAAACTAGATAAAGGCAGAACTAGCACACAACAATATCAAACTCTATCCGTATGATAGTGATGAACTTGATCAAGGTGAACTTGATTTGAATCAGAGCATGAAAGAACTTATTCCATTCGCCATTGTTGGTTCCGAAAAGAACGTTGTGATTGATGGAAAGGCTGTTCGCGGACGGCGGAACAAGTGGGGTGTGATCGTAGGTAAGTAAGAGAAGAACAGGAAAAGAGAGAGATAGAGGAGAAGGTTACGTGAAGGAAGGGAAGCGAGACTGAATGCATCGCTTGCAATTTTCTAGTGGAGAATGAGAATCATTGTGAATTCGTACATCTGAGGAACTTCCTCACTAGGTAAGAATAAGTCATGGATGTAATATTCGTTGGGAATGAGCTTATTTACGTTTTGATCATATTTGCTAATAACTCATCAACTCTGTACATTAGAACTCATCTCCAAGACCTTATCGAAACCACTGCTCAGATCCATTATGAGGCTTTCCGTTCTAAACAACTCTTGGCGTTGAAAGAGTCCAGCGCCAGACAAGAGCAACCGCAGCCTGCTCAGCCATCGTCACAGGGTGGAGTCATTTAATTTCACGCGCACTCATAAAATTAGAGCTACAATATATAGCACGTTTGATTTGATTTAAAGTTGCAATATCCTTACTTAGAGTCTATATATCACATTATATTCATATCACATTAATAGAGGATACGTTCTCTGTTTATGCTAACGCCGATTATTATTAGTTATTTTGGTTACTTTATTTTGTCTGATTTATATAATTTAGATGTAGTTTTTTTTTCGAGAGAAAGAAATTCTGGACATACTTTCTCCAGAATTATTAATGATATTCATGTCGACAAATGAAAACATACCGCTGCACAGGTAGAGTGAAACATGAAATTTGTTGTAAGGTGATGAGAACGTTTCGAACAATGATTATGAGTTGATTGCAAAGCAAGCAAGCCAACATCGCTCACAATTCACTGGTCTTGGAAAAGATTAGTGGAAATTATGGTGCAAATGATGTGTGTATTATTAATGAGAAAAACTAGGGATTGGAAAAACTATCTACAGACATTATGCTACAGAAATCTATATAATCATAATCAATGCAAAGAATTTAATAACTAGCAGACTATTATTCTGCTCACCTCCTTTTACATCAACTCCAAAGTCTAGAATCAGTTGGCATGACAGCCCCCCTCCCCAATTAAATATCCAAATTACTCCGGCCATCACGACGGTTGCCCAGCCCGATGATCTCCCCAAATCGTCGTCTTTCCCGTTTTAAACTTTCTCAACCACCAAACTTCATTTTCCATAAACTGGACCGCTCTGTTCCAGATTCTTCGCCTCACATTCAGTGCTAACTGCTTGTTTTTCAAATCAAAGTCTAACCACGCTTCGTGAACCCGGTATTTGGTTTTGCCGCTAACTTCGGCTTGAAGAAAGTCGACTAGTTGTCTAACATACTCGTCGTCTTGATCGCGTTGTTTTTTTCGATAATTGTACCATTTGAGGGCACTGTACGCCACTAACAAGGAAATCACAACGAATGAGAAAACCAGGAAAGCGGCTTATAAATTCGGGGGATTGGGCCAAAAAAAAAAAAAAAGAGAGAGAGAGGAAATTAGGAGTTATTGAAATATTTGAAATGATAATGAGATCTATCGTTCCTTGATAAGATAATGAAAATTGCCAAAAGCACGAACCATAGAATACATACATATAAAGAAACTCGTTATGCTGTCAACAAAGTCTCTCACATTCGCGACAACGTCTTCTTTAAGATCCGCAACCGATATCAGTCGATGTTCTGATCATTACATATTGTCAAGCAACAGAATTCATCGATCAGCACATTTCTTAAATAATACCTCTCCCCTCCGCACAAGTTTCCCACGCTCTCTATTCCACAATCTATATACATCACTCTCTATCTCTATCTCTATCTCTCCCTCTCCCTTCCCTCTCCCTCTCCCTTCCTTTCCCTCTCCCTCTCTCCTTTTCCTTCCCTCACACTCTCACACTCTCACACACTCTCACTCTTTCCCAATTCACGTTTTCTCAACAACGTTTCAACAAACAAGCAAGACCCCCACCTGCTCCAACAAAACCAAAAAAAATCCCTAGTCACCATCAAATATCAACGCACCAATTACACTACTAAGTATTCTGATCAAGTCATCACCAATCCTCTCAACTTTACTCCTCCTTTCATGGTTCTTTCCTCCTTCAAACGCACCAGTACCACTACCAAGTCGTACTCGTTCTTCTTGTTCTTCAACCCTATTGTACTCTCTCACCATGCACATACCATTTCCATTTTCACTCATTTCTATTCCCTTCCTTCTATCTATGTACCACCAAATCCCGATAAAGGTAAAAACAAACAAAATGTCTAACAATCGCCAGTAGTTAAAAAGTGTTCTTTCGGGTGGTTGAGTGCGAAGATGCATGGGGATCTTCGATTCAAATGGACGTGGTCTGTAGGGAGCGTGTCCATAACGGTGATGGTGGTAGCGTTTGACTTCGGGTTCGTCTATTATTAAGGATCGGCTGGCTGAAAAAGGCTCAGAAAGCGAAGGCCTTTCTGTAAGATCACCCATGGCGGAAAACTATTAAACGTTGAAGAAAGAAACAAAGTTAAACTTACTGTGTCACATCTCAAGAATTGACCAATAGAAGGATATTAACAATAACGTTAATACTTAATATGGTTAATCAATAAATTGCGCATTATTACGCGTGACACAAGCACTTATACTCGATGCATTAGTAATAAAGCACCGCGATACGAGAAAACTTTAAAATATACACTGCATGCATTGCAAAACAAAAGTAACTTGCCAGCCTGAGAAAGCCTAATCGCATGTTGCAAATCTGGAAATATAAAAAGTTTTTAGTGTTGTCAAAAAGTTGATTAATATCAATGAATGTATTCTTATAGTAACGCGCTTGTAACGAGTTGCAAAATTTATCCGCAACTTGTAGACAACGGCAACGAGACTAATTCATACTGGCATTTCAAATATATAAACACGTATGCATCTTTTTGTCTCGTTTTACAGTTTAGATGCAAGAAAGCATAAAAGTGCTACAAAAGCTGACACAACAATATGAACAAAAGGTAAACAAGCAATGAATACACGTCATGTTTATTGGAAGGATAGTTAAAAAGGTATCAATTCTATTGTAAGAGAAGCAGTTGGGTGACATTAGTTGAGGCAGAACTGAATCGTAGCAGCTAGATTACACATAAACATTTAAAAAGGAGGCAACAGACATTATGGGTTAATAGAGGAGCAACAGGGTGCGTAGTAGCCATGGGTCAACAGTGGGAAGGTAGGTCATAACCTGAAATGCTTATTGCAAAATCAACTAATTTTTTATTCGCATCACTAATTTTTTGGTTTCTGTCTTGTTAGGAACTTTTTACGTTCATTATCTTCTGTAACTTTGAGTTTATAAAAGGTCAGTCTTTAGCAATGCTACTATCATGACCGCATGGTCTGTCACTAAACCTACAAAAATATTTTTAGATTTATTACGATGGGGTGCAATACAGAGATGCGTTTCCAAAAAAGCATTAGCCTGCGAATCCACTTTCACGGGGAGTAAATGTTTTGTCGCAATAAAACTTCAGAATATTCTATCGATAACTGATAAAACGTAGTAAGTCTTCACGGTCTGTCAACAAATTGTTGTTACGTAAATGTGTACTTTAATTTAGCTTTTAAACGTGTGACAAGCTTCAGGAGTCGCTATCAAACAGTCAAAATGTGTCACTGTCACATTGATCTCAGTAAATATGTTCTTTTTTTTTCACTTTTTGTTAGTCGCTTAGAAAAACACACCTTTATACCCATGAAATGCTAATTCAGCTTCTGCCATCTCCACGCTGGCAAACGTTGGACTATAAACTTTAAATCTTTTCTGAGATCTCTATTAATTTATCGTACCCTTTTGGATTAGAAACACACTAGGAAATATTCTAGTCAAAAAAGAACAAATTAAGATTTTTCTAGTTTTTTTTTTTTGGGTTTTATGTTCTTTACTGTAATCTTCTTAAGCGGGGCGTTCTTGTCCTCAAGCTTACGGCAATTTGTTTTTGGTAAGAGATAGTCTACGTACACTCACTGGACAAAAGTCTACGTAATTTTTGTCGATCACATAGTAAAACATATGAAAAATCTATTTTTTC
>CAJVPJ010001237.1:0-11222 GCA_910592205.1 Paraglomus occultum | reverse complement strand
AGAGACAGCGATGAAGAGGCCGAAGTGGAAGAAGATGGAAGCAGAAATGTTAATAACAGAACTGCTATGAGGAAGAATTTAGACAGAATTGACGCCAACCGACGAGAGTCTGATTACCGACGTTATGAAGCGCTCCATAGTAATCCCTACCACAGCTCAGTGTCCCGACGGGACGACGGCCGCGGAGACTACTTTGATCAACCACCTTCGCCAATACAGTATTCGAATCACCAAGGTCTTTATGATTTCGAATCTGACGACCTCAATTCTGCTCCCTCCACTCTTGCAGCGTCACCTTTGTCACGATTTATATCTCATCCGTCTGAACCCATTCGACGCCGTAATATTTCACCCACGCGATATCCTCAATCTCCATCCGAGCGCAGTCGATTTGTAGATAATGACGATGATGGGGAATATAAGGTGTATGATCACGTAAGGCGCAGGGAATCTGACATGCAACAGCAACAGACGTATGAATACGAAAGGTATCCGCGGAAAGAGGTTGGGAATGTGCCGTCATCTACTTACAGAGAAAGATCACCGGAAAGAGGTTATGATCTGTATTCGCGAAGAGCGTATACTATGGAATTGCCAAAGAGAGATGGTTATGTTGCTGTCATGAAGGACAAGTTAATGGCGTCTGGGAATGCCGATCGGCGTGTGGTGAGTCCTGTTTTTTTTGTTGGGAAGGGGGTTGGTTTTTTTTGTGAAAACGGGAGTTTTTTTGATTCAATTTGGGATGTTTGACTATAACCGAGTGCTAATTTCTTCCATCCCTATTTCAGTCCGCTCCGCCACGTTCCTCATCAGAACTTCCAGTCACACCATACGGCCGTGTGAGTGATATGGCCGCTCGCTTCAGTGGAGAACCTCGAAATATTCCTGTATCCACTCATAAAGACTACCATCGATATAACTTCTCCCCGACCGAGTATTCCACAACACAAAACCGCGCGTATAGGGATGACGAAGGAAGTCGGGTAAGTAAAAAGCATGTATGTTAGTTATACTAGACTTGTATGGTTAACGTGTCATTGCTTATTTAATTCGGCGTGGTAATCAATCTAGTACCAGGATCACCACATCCAACAACCTCGATCTCGGCTGGCAGCAACGCACAGACATCATATTTCAGGTGAATTAATTCCAGCCAATGAGCATTGTAATTGTCGTCATTGTCTGATGAATAATGGTACTGGACGATAAACAAGAAATTAATGGACAGTTAGTGTTAATTGACATTAGTGATATATAACTTAAAAGAGGGGACTGTTGTACTATCAATGGGTAAATTAGTAACGATTTGCATGTATTTATTATTGTAACTATTAATTTCCAACGCATCAATGTATTTTGTATTATAACTGTTCATCAGGGGTGACCCGCCCCAACTGACTTTTTCTAAACAAGACAATATTAACAAACGTGACAAGTTGTATGTATTTTTTTTGTATTATAAAAGACTTGACATCAAAGGTAAGGAATTTTTCACCGGCGCTTTTCTCTTTATTCAGTTGTTCGTTGCATTCCCACACATTTTTATCTGTATTAAATTTGGACAATGGTTTATACATGGATTTTGTGCCGTTATACACAGTAAGTACCCAATATAATCAGCTTAGGTCACTTAAAACTTACTAATGGTTGAACGATAGATCCGCCTAGCAATCTTGACGAATCTCTTGATAATTGTATAACGTTCAGTTATAAAAAGCAAAGGAATCAATCTTCACAGAAGCAGACATCTTAAAGCGTTAACAAAACCGGATATGATCTAAGTTCTTATTATGAACCCATTTTTATATGGATCATTTTCTTCAATCACAAATGTTGACACTCCACAATAATAAGCCTTTCCACCCACCTCCACAACAACAGCTCTCAAATTTTCCTTTTCACTTCCATCAACATCACAAATTGACACTTCTCTAACAACTTTACCTGTGAATCCATCTCCACCAAGTGCACTCTCATAATAACATGGCTTGCCTATTTCTACTATGCCTTTTGCATACAATAAAGCCATTCTAGCCGATACACCTGACCCGCAAGGACTTCTATCTATTTCACAATCAGCAAACACGCACAAGTTCCTACTTCCTCCATCTTCACTACCATCTCTACCGTCGGTAATTATAGTTCCATACAAAAAGTTGAGTTCACTGTGTTCGGAACTAGGGTGACGAATGTTACCAACATACTTGGATTGTCTCACATGATTACTTAAATCGTTGGCTACTTTTACAATCAGAGAAAGATCGTTCGAGTCCAGACAACTGTTATCAAATCCCAACTCTGAAGCAGCGACGATGACATAAAATGCTCCTCCAAATCCAATGTCAAATTTGACGCTTTTGCGCCGGCCATTGATGAGAATTTCTAATACACAATCTACAGCGACAGAGAACGAAGGTACGCTTTGGAACGACACGGGTAAGTTGGGATTGGAACGTAACTGACCGGAACTTGTCGTGTACGTATGGATGAATGTTGGCACTATGCCGCAGGGACATTCTATTTTAAGAGTAACTTTGCCAGAGTCATCAGGTATAGGCGGTGGATACAAGTGATCGCTATCGATTAGGAAACGACCGAGGGCAATTGTTGCATGGCCACACATTGTCGAGTAGCTATAATAAAAGAATATAATATATTAGAAAATCTACTTTAATTGTTCTAGTACACAAGTTTTGTACATTATGTGTGTTGTGACGATAACTAACCCTTCTGCTTAGTACATAGTTCAATCGAGGACAAACGGGGATGTGAATGATCGTGTTCGATGCGAGTCATCAATACAAGCATAAACGAGTAAATTCGCTAACCGTTGTGCATAAACAACACGCTAACGTCCGCTTCACTATTGGTCTTCTCATCCAATATAATTGCTCCATATTGATCTTTGTGCCCACGCGGTTCAAACAGTATCCTATCCAACGTGTTTAACGAAACATTGAAAGGGGGCGGCGTTAACGCGAATGAGAATTCTGGATTTGAGTGACAACAACAAAAGGCTATTGATGCTTTCGTTACCTCTTACGTATCCAATCTAAGTTATCTTTAACGTATCGGCGTTTCTCGAGTATGTTCGATCCTAATATCGGCGGATATCCTTTCACAACTACATTGTTGCTGCTATCATTATTATTACTATTATCTGTATATCCATGTGTACCAGAATAATTTATCTTACATACCAATTCGAGTTGGTTCACCAGCAGTGTGCATTTCAATAATTTTGATGCCATTCTCTCTTTTCTCAATCTCTGCATATAATTCCATAATAATGAACAAATAAAACCGATCGGCATAAAATTCTCGTTATCATCAGCTGACATATTAGACACGTGGATAAATATTAATGAAAAAAGATTATAACAGAAAGAAATTCTGTACACTTGTTTAAAATACTGAAAACTTTGTAATTGTGACACAATACGACGCGCATTAATTTCAAAAGTTTTGTCCTGAATGCGCTGTTATTCACAGTTTGCCATTGCTTAACGTTAAAACGACCACATGGAAAGAAAATAAAATGAGCAGAAATAGCAGAAGGGGAAAGCGTATTTCGCCTTGCAATATCTTGACGTGCTTTACCTAAACAATTTAAGAAGAAAAAAAATAGGCGAGGACAATTTGTTTCATACAGAAAAAATAAATTCGTCCAATTTTATAACTTACTATTAAATCCGAGTCAACTAGAATTGCTAATGGCCTTTTACATAATCTTATTAGCAAGAGCTTCTTTGAAAGTTTACTGTTATTGTTTGTGTTGCTTTTTTTTCCCGTGCAGTATTAAGACGACAGAAATATCAGAACAAGCAGAATTTAACCTCGATGTATTAAAATGGAAAAACATTCAATTACACACTAGAGTGAAACAACGAAAGTAACCGAGTCTGTGCTATCACTAACAATGATGCATTCGATGTACAGTATAGTCTCTGTAAATGCTCACAGAAATATGATGTTAGTTTCTAGCACCATGAACATGAAAATCTGTATCGTCAATACCTCTTGAACTATAGCACTACAACATGCAAAACCTGTTCGCCATTATTACTTTATTTCTTTCCGATAATCCATCTCGTGCGCAATACGTTGGGTAAGATTAAATCATAAACAAATAAATACCAATATTGAGTTTAATCTTCTCTATAAATTGATGACCCATCTAAATCTGTATCTCGATATCCGTCACGTCTAGTTCATATCCTTCGGCACCACCCGCTACAATCTCTCCTGCTCTTTCAGCGGCACGCTCCGCTGCGTCGTCAAAGTTGTTAAGAACGTTCTTTGGAACGCCCAGTACGAGCGCAAAGTCAAGGTTTTCTAGGGCTAGGATCTTTCGAGTGATTGCGGTGTTAGTAAATTCACATGCAAGCCGGTTATTAACCAGACAATTGAATTACCTCTTCCCACTCTGTTCATCAAAATGAAAATAAATGATAGCACTAATTAGTGGTAAAGTTATTTATCAATAAATCATAATACAGCCCTACCATCGGTATTGGGTACTTCAGGGGACTCCATTTTTGGGTCGTTTTGAGTATCAGCGACAAAAATCCCTGTATTCAAAAAACAAATAGATAAAGTCAATGTCATAACCACATTGACCACTCTAACCACTGACTATCGATACGTATAATATATACATATAATATGTCGTCAACTCAGATTCCTACGAGCCAGTTGATGAGGGAGTACAAAGTCGTCTTCTATTTAATTACCATTGTCAGTGGCAGCCTTCAAATCCACCAGCTTCGATGCCTCCCCCATGACAATGATTGCTGTAACTGCGAGTGAGAGTATATTAATTATTTCGTGATCAACTTTCGTTATAATCTGTTGAACAAAGAGAATAAGAACACCCTGAGTAAATCTCTACGTAAACCGTTATAGACTAGTCAATACATAGTTTTATGATATCCAACCTGATCGGCTCCTCTAGCGAGTAACACGCCAACAACGTTATCGTACGACGTCTCATCAGATGAATCAAGGAATGCTTCTCGCGTTTCCGTAAATTCCTTCACATTTTACAAACCATTTTTTGTGAATTGTGCGTGCGTGCGTGCGTGCATTTCATGATGTCGGAATACTCTGTGACTCACTCTCATAGTATAATTTTCCTTCATCCTGGCATAGAGGTCTTGCGCATAGTAGATTTGACCAAAAACAAGGATTTCTTTTTTTTCTTCGGGCATTTTCAACAGATCAATGTTAGAAAGAAAAAAACGGCAATGCGATGGCGCTATATTAATACAGTATGTGATATGGAAATTTTTCACATGATCTTAACGAAATAACGGTGATACAAAACCCTTGAAATGCGAGGAGATTTAGGCAACAAGGCGAATTTCATAATAATAACAGTAACACTGAAAATCACCGAAAATCCAAAGGACTTTCTCTTGCTTTAAACGGAAATCGATGACATCGTCAGTCATAAAGCAACAGTGACATGGTTTTTTTGCTATTAAAAATGCTTCTGACTAGCATCCGTCGATTATATATTACATGAGTTGCATTTTTCTAATCCGTTAGCAGTCTATTAAAACATCAAATAACATGATTCGTAGCTATCATTTGGATTCTGTTCCAAGCATCCTTTCTTGTACTAATAAGTTATCATTCGTATAATAAATGATGTACATATTGGACCTTAAATACCACTCTGGTAAAATTGATTGCTGTAAACCGCATCCGATCTTGTAGAACAGTTGTTAAATATTCTAATAACAAAAGGCGCTTGTGTGGTAGTCTCCCCCATGCACGTTTACTAACTGTCCCTAGACTATGAAATTAAACCCATCAATAGAATCAGCGTGATGAAACAATCGAAAATAAAGACCGCACGTACGAATCGTGAGTATATAACCCAAATTTACAGGTCAATGACTGTATTAGCGATTTACGCCGATTACTGAATATCAATTGGCTCGGCAATATCACAATGTGAAGTTATGTGACCTGAATTTCTGCGTAACTCCGAACGGTATCCGATCGCTGTGGTAAAATGTAGCACACAAGCGTTGCAATCGCCACGGGTCGGTGTAACTTGCAACAGAACGTTAACAAAGGCGGGGTAAGAAGACGCGATTGTGCAAATTTCAAATTCGTTGCAATCGCAGCAGAACAATCTATAATGACATCGAAGATTAGTGTACACGATACGATATAGAGATCGTTCGTGTGAAACCTTAATTTAAACGTCACTAATACTAATTATTTGTCCAAGTTTGGCTACAATGAGGTGAGCCACGCATTATCTAATCCGTAACCGACAGCCATCCGCGTCATCAAATATGTCATCCATAAAATCTCGTGATTGTACCCAAATCTGACCATATTGCGGCATCTGGCATTGATACGCCTTTCATTGATATTCCCAACATGATAATTAGTCTGAAAAGCAAGCTATCGGATGACATTAAGTCTCTGTACGAAGAACCACGGGACGCCGATGTTACGATACAAGTTGGAGAGGGTTCAGTCTCCAAAATATTTCGCGCACACAGATTAATCTTATGTGCGCGTTCGCTGTATTTTAGCAGAGAATTATCTTACGATAACGAGGATACCTCGATCGAAAAAAGTTCGTTTGGAATGATAATTGAACAAATTCAGCCTTCGACATTCGAAATTTTACTCGAGTATGTATACCTAAACTGGTTCATATATTACTTGTGGTGTAAAGCGTAACCTTACTTTTTTTACAGGTATATATACACGGGAACCATTGATATGAACGATGACTTTAATTTATACCTTGCAACCATCGATGCAGCATATTATCTGGAGCTGAATTATCTAGCAGAGGAAATTCAAGTCTGCTTAACAAAGAAAGAAAATCTTATGCGACGGCATATCGTACGTGCCAGTAGAGAGGCCTCAAGCCGAGAGAATTTGAAAATTCTTGATGAATTTTGCAAAGAATTCATTGAAAATTCGCCAGAGGTTATATTTGCAGCGGAAGATTTTCAAGATATAGACGAGGCAACTTTGGTTAAACTATTAAAACGAGATATCGATTTATCGGAAGATGTAATATGGGAACAAGTGCTGTTGTGGGGCACTTCAAAAAGACCGGATTTAAGACTTGATGCTGTAAAGACCTGGTCTGTGGCAGACTTCGATTATATGAGGAAGGTTTTAAAAGACTGTATTCCGCTCATAAGATTTTTCCATATAAACGAAAATGCATACTTGGAAAAAGTTTTACCCTTTCTTCCTCTACTGCCATATCAGTTATGGATGGATTTAGTGACATTTAAACAAACTTTTGGGCAATATAAACCAATTTCAACCGTATTACCGCCCAGAAATAGAAAGGTATCAAGCAGTCCGGATCTAAGCGAAGAAAGTTCACGTGATCGGACATGCCACTTGAGCGTAAGTATTGCCAAATTAATTATATATTGAAGGAATTATTGATCAAACTGTTAAAAAAAACTTGCCGCACTTTATCCAGCCGGACATTAAAGTCCAGTACGATGAAGAAATCGAAGAAATTGAAGAAATGGAAGAAATCATACATTACGATGGCCTAGTGTCATCGATTCTTACGCCCAAACAAAAACAGTGGCTAATGCAACAAGTAGCCTTGAGATTCCGCAGACTCTATGCGATAGGGGGAGCTATCAGAATCAAGGCTACGCGCCTTTATATCGGTAGTGTATACGATTATAGACCGAAAAAGTTCCATAAATATTGTGATGAACAAGGACCTACTCTTTCGGTCCTTAGCATTAAAGGAGAAAATGATGAGATCATTGGAGGATACAATTCTTCGGATTGGAACAAAAGTGGAGCATTTGCAAGGGCTCCGGAAAGTTTTATATTCGCGTTACGCGACAATGGAAATATTATTAGTTGTTGCAATGATATTAATAGAGCTATATATAATAATGCATGTTTTGGGCCGAGCTTCGGCACGAGTGATCTAATACTTCAGCATAAGTTCTCCTTAAAAAATTGTAGTGCAAAACAATCGTCGTATTCTAAACCCATTCGGGAAAGTGAAGAAGCTTTTGCTGTTGAAGAGATTGAAGTATTTAAAATAAGCATTTAGAACTATGCTAGTTAATTATTCTATTACAATAAAACATTTCACTTTCTAAAAGTTGTTCAAAAAATTTTTGGATCCAATGTATCAACTGTTCCCATTCGGAAATATGTCAGTTACGGTCTATAATAAATATGACCTAAGTTTATTTGACCTAACACTGCTAATACGGCGCTGTGGATTTTCCATACTGTTATTACGTTTGGTAACCTGGGAGAGCAAATTCGACCGGAGGATATTCTCAAAGCTAGACTCTAAACGTGGTCTTCCGCATCAATTGAGGTGTAGCTAATTCTTGAAAGCCAACTCTTTATATATTCTATTCTGGAAGATAATGTGCTACGCTATTTAATTAATATATCAATAATTGGATTTTTGATCTGACATTCCAGCGTTCGTTTCTACGTGTTACTCTAACTTCCACGCGTTAACTTTCCAAGCAATAGATGCACAAGATTACTGTAATAATAATCTTTAATTTAAGCGCATTATGATTATAACTAACATAAATTTTGACACAAATTTTTAAGAAATTTCATAGTCATTCTCGTTTTATGATTGCAAATGGTTCGGATGCTGTATATCTTTCAATGTGATCCGTGGCGTTGACATTCACCTCGAACACTATTCACCAACTTTATCGCGAGTTTACTTGAAACTTTTAATATTCTTGATACATTAATCCGCATACCTTAATTATATTACAAAAAAGAATGTTAGACAATATTAAAAATTGGAAGCAGTAGATTTGTAATATAATATTCGTCGCTATTTTTCTACAGTATTGTCCATTGAATAAATTAAATGGATAAGTGCTGAAAAGTAGAGTCGTCTTTAGAGATACTGTCGAGTTTTTGACAAACAAAACCGATAAATTTTAATACGTTAATTACAACAAATTAATTTATTATTATATCATTACATTGCGATTATGTTTATAAGCAATAATAACAATACTGTTAACTTTTTTTACCCTTTATTGTTTTCTTTTCTTCTGCTTTTTTGATTAATATAATTTTTGTTGTATTACCACCATAAAATTAATATTCACATTACATGAAATAAATTATACATATGTTACATATAAATGGGATAATTATTGCTTCAAAACCGGCGTACTAGGCAACAAACACTTCTTGTATCTCTCACCAGCTTCAGGGGCAGTTTCTTCACAAACAACTAATACTAAGTAATTACCGAATCAGACCCCAAAACTCCACCAAGTGTCCAGGCATCCCCTGTGACCCACTCATCAGACCCGTGTCAGAGTCACTTAATCGCAGGGGTGATTTACTACAATAAATAAAATACCTGTTACAAAAAGATTATTTTATTTACAAGTAAATTAAATTTAAATATTATTATTTATAATAGAATAATAAAAAGCATATTTGTATGTGTACATCAACGTAAAGGCGCGAATATTTGTACTCTTTGTTGACTACATGGTCGATAAACCGAGTCGTTGTTTCAAACACTTGTTGAGAGTCGTAGCAAACTGTCGTAGTGCGTGATAACAAGGATTGTCTGCGTTACATATTCAACTTTTAAATAGCACATACGGCATTGGTTACGCGGTTGATACATCGTGTTCGTTTGAATACTTTTGAGTGAATGCCGCGTATGTGTGTGACGGCAAATGTCTGACACGTTGTATATTAACTTTTGGATAATGTACTTGCGCAAAACGTTGCTGTGAAGCGATGTATGCGCAATAGAGTAGCGTTTGGGTATATACATGCATGAGCAGACACGTGTTCGAACTCTTTCGTCGGTTATGTGGTCGATAAACCGAGTCGTAATTGAGTGTTAAGAATTAGTCGTTTGAAGACTTGCTCGTGATTTGTAACTGTTCTATGAAATAGAGGCAAAATTTTGTTGTCATTGTATAAAAAACGTTGCGATACATGTGCAATGGAAAGAAGTGTCCGGGTATATATGTATGTGCTCGCGTGCTATATGTCAAACGAATATTGATATATGCCTATAATATGTGAATACATTATATCGCAATTATTATATTATTTCCGTAAATAAAAACAATAGTAATAGTATCAGCGTAACATTTCGGAGCACGCTCAGTAAAAGAGATTTTTTTTTATTCGATAACCACACGCATGCTTTAGTTAAACTGATTTGTATGATAGTAATAATACAGCTAATACCGTAAATAGAGCTCAATATTATGATAATCATCATCAATTCGCGATACGAATAATATACAGAAAATCATAAAGCATTTTTCGTAACTTGCTGTTTAATGATATTGTAAATTCTGAATTAAGTGCTCATTTGTTTATCATATACCGCAAATTTTATTAGACTGACACGAGTTGTTGTAAAGTAATTCAGCTGTTACTAGTTAAACCGTCAATTAATTAATAATTCTCATTACTTTTGCATTGCACTGCATAACAAGCTATTGTGAGGACTAATATTAATTGTGACGTATTTTTTTTCCTGAAATCTATGATTTTAGATCCAACCGCATATTAGTGGGAAAGGCATTTACGATGTGCTGTTAACAATAGACACTTTATGTTTGAATTCACAGTGGTTAACAACTTACAAAGTTGTGAATTATACTGTTTAAATTGATGAGCCTATGCCGAGCCAAAATCAAAGTCGCTGACCCACTTATACTGTTACTACGCCAAAATAAAAGTTACTGACACATTTAATGTCGCTAAGGTGTGTGGTATTATTATTTTCGATAGAGATCAGTCACAAGAAAGGGTTATTTGGATATGCAGTTTCAGAATCTACCTGCTGCCTGTCGCAAGAAAATGGAATTATATGAAGTCAGTGTCACACTTTCTGGCATGTGTTGCAGATAATCCTCTTCTTAAACACGTCTGCTCTGTAAACTTGACTAGTCCTGGGTATCTTTTCGATTTTGATGAAGCATGAGAGAAGTTGGCATTATGTTCATAAACAAAATATCGGCTGACAAGAGAGGAGTTAAGTCTACAAATTTCGGCCGTTCAATCAAAGCGGAACCGCCTGAAATCATTATTTTCCGAATATATGGCGACAATGTTATAGTTGATATAATTATGTTTCAAACGTGTTCTATGTACACTCCCCTGACACGGGTCATGAGACTGCTCTAAAATTTACTAGTAAAACATATAAAAAACCCTTTTTTCGA
>CAJVPJ010001236.1:0-11229 GCA_910592205.1 Paraglomus occultum | reverse complement strand
GGGTATCAGCTTCCTAAAGGTGTGTTATTTATCTAGTCTCTGTATATTTTCAAGCGTTCGATCTAACTATAAATGAACCTTGCCCGACCTTAGGCAGCCTGATGGTTATGAACAATTTCGCCTACGCGTCCAATTCTTCTCTGCACGGTGATAATCCGGAGACGTTTTCTGGATTCCGACACGTTGGCAAGTCCCCATTCACTAAAATTGGTAGGGACTCGATAACCTTTGGTCTAGGAAAACACGCATGTCCGGGTAGATGGTTAGCTAGTAGGAACATTAAGATGGCAATGTCAATACTTATTAGAAAGTATGAGATTAGTACTCTTGACGGGAAACCGCCGAAGTATCCTCTAAAACGCGGGCGTCGCATGATTGGTTCTCTGCCTCTAACTTTCAAAAAGAGGAACTAGCTTTAATTCGTTGAGTATGATCGCTCAATTATCGTTTGTGGTTGAACTACTTTCTTTTTGAGACATTTTCCGAAGCTTATAGACAGATACTTGTGAACTAAGAAAGATTTATTTACAGATTATGGCCCTAAACTGGTGTATCATATGGTGTGATTTAGTTCTTCAACGTATGAACCGTTACCCTTACCGACACTACAAACGTGATATATATCTCGTTACCGTTTATAATAATGAAATGCATTGACTTTTTGAATAAGTCGAGTGAATTTTGTAATCAGTTTCCATCTTCTATGCGCAGCCCTCCATATTCTAATTGCAAATAACCGACAATTCATCACAAGCTCGACTTATTCGATCTGTAGGAGGTTTGGGATTATTCATTGTAAAATGACATTCCAAAAGAAAGTGTCTCTAAATATTTTATATAATGCAGAAAATTATTCATATGTCGACTATAAGCGTATGGAAAATGATAACTAATAAAGTAAAAGGGTTTTAAACCACCTTAAGAAAAGTTATGTGCATGTCCCTCACAGTAAAAATTAAAGTACTTACAGCGCGAATAACATACCTTCTTAATATTAATGGCCCAAATTCAAATTTATGAATAGGACACGTATATATCTTCCCCCCCCCCCCTCTATTCATGTGCAAAAAACGCAAATTGCGCAAAAAAAAAACTAATCATATTACACTTATTATGGACTTATTCGTTAGTTCCAGAAATTGGAATTCATAAATTAATCTTCACCAAGAAATTCAGCCAATTTCTCTTTCAAGAGTTTCAACCGACACGGTTTGCTTATATAATCATTCATGCCAGCTTCCAAACATTTTTCGCGGATTCCTTCTGTGGCAGATGCAGTCAATGCAACAATTGGAATCTTCTGAAATTCCGGACCCAATAACCTGATTGCTCGAGTTGCTTCAAAACCCGTCATAACAGGCTAGAATTAATCGAAATATAAGTAAGTAAGCGAATGCCAAAAGCTTTGCATCTAGCTTTGCATGCTAATGTGGATGAAGCTGAGGTAACTAAAATAGTTGTTAACCTATCATCTTGAATCTATACGTAAACCGTCAAGGAAATGCGATTTTGTAGTCTGTATCACAGATTAAACATTCCAATAGTTTTTCTTACCATTGAACAGTTCATCAAAATCAACGATATATCCGTTTTGGATTCTAACGACTGAGAGCCAACCACATTAGAACTGCTGCTTTCGCATTGACTCTTCCCAAATCGCGCCTTCATAAATTCAACAGCTTCTTTTCCATTTTCCGCTTTTATGTACTTGTAACCTAACTTTTCCAACATCGCTTTGACAGCCTAAAAAACAATAAATGTATTATTCTATGTAAATTCTTCTAACTCAGATGCAAGCATTTTTCTTAAGACATACCTCTCGGGAGACGGCGTCATCTTCCTGATATTTACAAATTAAACAGCGAACCAAACAGTTAGTCTGTCGTTAGAGTTGATAAAATTTTCATAACATTATATGTCAAGGAAGCAATGAATTAATTACCACATGAAGTATATATTTAGACGACTTTGCAATTCTTCTTCTTGTAGTGTCTGTTCTTTCCTCCTCGTTATCTTGATCCTTGAGTTCGCTAGAAGCCGATCTCTTTATTGGAAGAGACCCAACATTGACAGCTTCAGACTTCAATTTACTCTCACTTTCTGAGGACAGTTTAACGCCTCGCACCACCGCTGGTCCATCTGGGTAGCTAGTTACAGGTCGGTTATGGTAATAACATTTGTTATATGCCGACAGATGAATCTTTTCGACCTCTTCGTTATTCTCGTTTCCAGGCCCAGTCATAAGCATATCAAAATTTGAAATGCATTCCATCATACGCTTCCGTGTTATTGGCTTACAGATGGCAGCAACATTGTCTCCTAATCTTTCGATAATATTCTTTCCGAGAGAGCATCCTGCAGTTGACCAGAACACCATCAACACAACTGACAAATGATTTCCACAGATATGCTTCAGTTCTCTGGCCGCATTCTCGACTTGCATGGCATTATTGTTTCCCACGTTGAAAAATACAAATTCACAAATAGGTCTACCGTATTTCTTTTTATGTTCTCTGGCCGCCTCAAGTGCGCTGTTACAATCTGAATATGTATATACTGCTTCGACGCTTCCTGCTATCAGAGTAGCGTAAGCTGATCTAGCCACCTCCACAGAATCGATGATAAGAACTTTTGTAGATTTTGCTGACAGAGAGTCTTGGCATTTTTGGTCTGACTGAGCTTGTAAAGTGTCGTGATCAAGTAACATTGGCACAGTTGACAGAGGCATACGTTCAATATTCCAAGTAAACCAGAATTTACTTCCTTTACCAAGCTCACTTTCGACCCCAGATTCACCACCGTTCAGCTCAATTAGACTTTTACATATAGAGAGACCTAAGCCAGTACCATCTCTACCACGAGTCATCGAAGCATCTCCTTGATAAAAACTTTCCCAAATACGTTCAATAGACGTCGGATCAACGCTAAAAAATCCTTTAAAAATGAGTAATAGAAGAATAAGAGAAAACGGCACCTATGGTAAAGTAAAATCATACCCCACACCAGTATCTGATACTTCCACATATATGCGATCTTTGCCATCATCAACTGTTATGTCAAGATTGTCTTTTATTGACAACTTTACCACAATTTGACCATTATCCGTAAACTTTATCCTAATGAATAAATATTTCGTTAATAAAGCGAAAATATCCACAAGCAACCTGATAAAAAGGATTCACTGCTCTTACGCATTAGATAATAGATTCAGTATCACTTGTTGCAGTCTCTCCGGATCTGTCTTTACATGTTTCGGAAGTACCAGTGGCTCGTACAAAACGATCAACTCAAGCTCCTTTGCGCTCGCACGCTCGCCAAACGTTATTATCGTCTTTTCTATAAACTCAAATAAATCAAAGGTGCGGCTTGTCAATGTAAGCTCACGTTTTCTCAAACTTGCTGCATCTAAGATATCGTTCACTACGGACAGGGCCGCATTAGCTCCACGTGATGTTACGTTAACAACGTCTTGCTGTTCGGATGTAAGGGGTGTCCTTTCGAATGCAGTGAGTGCCCCAGAAATTGTGTTCAACAGAGTCCGAAGTTCTATTGATGAACCAAATGTTACTATCGTATTCTTCAGAAGCAAAGCGTCAGCACAATTTCTTACCATAAGACGTATTGGTTAATATTAAGCTTTTAGCTTTATTAGTTTCTTTTGCAGCCTGGACTTGTGCTTCTCGTTTCAATTTTTCTTCAACAAGGATGCCATGACTGATGGCTAAACTCGTTTGGTTTGAGACTTGTCGCAGAAAAGCTCTCTCTCGCTCTGTCCACTTACTACCCGGTTGACGATAAGCAACAATCCATCCCCAAGGAGACGATTTCAGACAAATAGGTACGCTGATAATGGAAACATTTTGTTGTAACATTCTCGATGCACAATCCGTACATATTTTTACATCCAAGCTGTCAGAATCACATTCTTCGTACAATAGCGCATCTGATCTCGCATGTATATGGCAGTGATCAATAGTACATTCCAAGATCGTTGAGCAAGTTTCCATTTCATTGCCGACTGCCATTTTTTTGCTATCAGTTAAACACGAAAATGTACACCCAACAATATCTTGTGGATCAATTTCTGGATGTAATGAAGCAGCCATCACCTTGCAGCCATTTACTTCTTCCGCATTAAGATCCTTAGTTATCAGTAAAGAATCACATGATAAAACTTTTTTAATTTCCGAAATAGCCGTCTCAAGTGTTTCTTGTATCCCGAAACCAGAGCGTATTTTGTTACCGATTGTAAATAACATTTGCGTAAACTCGGCATTATGCTGCTGTTCCGCGATAAGTTGACGACGGACATGATAAAGCTTGATATTCACACGAACGCGAGCCATGAGTTCACGAGCGTTAAACGGTTTAAATATATAATCGTCTGCCCCCTTTTCCAATGCTACAAATTCAATATTTGGTTATTGAAAGAATGTTTTCGCAATGTTATCAATTACAACTACAATATACCTTCAACGCTGGCTTCGCCTGTTAAAGCTGATAACAGAATCACCGGTATCATTTGCGTTTTCGGATCGTTACGCAGTGCGGTAAGCAGCTCGTAGCCGTTCATGTTTGGCATCATGACATCTTGTTAAGCAAAATAAATATTTAATACAAGACCCATCTCTAAAGCAAATTTAGCAAAACGCATGAAACTCACCACAAAGGATCAAGTCTGGTAATTGTGATGAACTTTGTACGATCTTGAGCGCATCATGGCCATCAACAGCACAAAGACAATCGTATTGTTTCTTGATCAGAGTACTCAAATAATTTCTAGCATCAAAATGTAAAACCCACATTAGAAGCGTGCAAGCAAGTAGTGTCGACTCAAGTTAAACAAACCTCATATCCGTATTATCATCGGCAACCAAGACGAGCGTTCTTGTATTTTCGGCGTTGACATACTCGAGATTCGAACGCGGTTCTAGCCACCCATCCTGCTTTTTTAATGATGTAGAAGGCAAATCACTGCGATCGCGGCGCTTACTGGACAGTTTGTTAGTTTCTGAAACTTGCATATGTTCGCCCAGGTACGAGTCAATAGACGAATCAGATGTGCTTCCAGGTGAGACTTCAGAATAAAGTTGGTTGTGTTCGGCACAAAAATGAACTTGCTTCTCCGGAAGATGTTCACACCCGGTGGGAAACCAAACACGGAAGGTAGTGCCAATACCCACTTTAGACTCAACCGAGATCTCACCACCATGTTGCTCTACGAGCTCCTTGACTAGAGAAAGGCCAATTCCAGTGCCTTCATTACGGCGTGAATTTTGAGACTCGATGCGGTAGAAGCGTTGGAAAATGTTTGAGAGATGCTTTTCTTGTATACCAATCCCTAAGAATTGTAATCAATTATTTGATCTATAACGCAAACGTTGTACGATGCAAGTAAGTGGAGTTAACTTGTACCTGTGTCGGATACTTCAAGCACTATGCCTTCTCTGTCATCTTTTTTCTCTACAAATAATCGGACAGTCACTCCGCCGGTAAACGTATAATTAAATGCATTGGAACCTAACAAACAGAATAGATTAGATAGGTGATTGTATTTGTATCAGATAAAATCGTTTGTTACTTACATAAATTAAAAAGTATCTTTTCGTACATCTCGTTGTCCAGGAATACTTTCTGTTTCATTTGGCACGCAAGAGCTTGATCGCTAGGAATATCGAGATTAAAATAAAGACCGAAAGATCTTGCCATGCTTTCAAAACTTGCCGTCAAATCTTTTGTAAAGTTTGCGATATTCGAATCTGAAAAATATGCCGAAAGTCGATTAATTTCTACATGAGTGAACTGATAGAAATTAATTTAGTATTAGAACATAATGATAACTATGTAATAGAGATGGTAAAGAAGCTTTCTTACCTGAAGTAAATTATCTACTAAATTTAATAATCTTCGGTTACTATTCCGAACAAGTTTGAGATGACCTAATATTGGAGAGTTTTCCGAGCATAGTTCAGTTGCCTCGTCCAAAGGTGAAAGCATTAACGTCAACGGAGCTAGATGAAATAATTCGGTATTATAAGTTGTACTCATTAGCGTATTGATTGATGCGGACAAGACATATAATAAATAAACCGTAGGATAAAGAATAAAGATGCATATAATTGCGGACATACTTCGTAATTCGTGACTGATGTTTTGAAAAAACGCGATTTTTTGCCTGTCTAATTCAGCCAACACATCTTTTCGTCTCTGTTCTTCTTCTCGTACTCGACTTCGTGTAAAACTAGAACTCATTTGGCCAACAACGAGCTATAGAAATTGGGGGGGTGCCATGTAAATATCCATATCAATATCATACAAATAATATGAAATACAAGCTCATACCTGGAGAAATCCCTTGTATTCGTCATCCAGCACTCGATGTTTATTAATGCCGAATATCGCCACAGCAGTCAATACGCTTTTCCCGCAGTATATTAAAGACACTGGACACAATACAGCTATAGAGTTGTCAGGCAATCTTATAACTACATTCTCGTCATTGAGCACTGCGCGTTTTATTGGCCACGGTTTAGATGCATCAGTATATGCACGTGTACTATCAGTATCTTGGCTGGAATCTGTCAAGTCTATCAGATCAGGAGTCTTTAGTAAATTGTCGGGTAGCTCTCTGCTGGAATGACCATGTATGTAGATATATTCATCAGATCCATCAGCTCTTTTAAAAAGCTGTACATCTTGATCAAACGTCGTAGCTTCTAGTCGTACTCTTTGTGGCTTATCTTCAGGTTCTCTTTCATGATTTTCAACAATGTATAATATTGCATACGGTATGTCCGCGTTATTATCGCGGAGAATTTTGGCAAATGAATGACAAACACTTTGGATTGATTTTACTCCTGTGTGTAGATTGCGAGCAATCAGTGAAAGAGGCATAGTGACAAAATAGACAAAGGACATGAACAGTGATAATGATATTTATTGACGATTCACAGTATACATACCCCGCGTTCCATTAGCAAGTTCCTTTAGTAGGTTCAGTCTTCTAGTCATAAGAACTTTTTGCGTAATCTCTTGCAAAAGACAGATTACTCCTCCTATTCCCCCATCATCAGTAAATACAGGACTGAGCGAAAATGTACAGAATATCTCTTCTAGATAGCCAGTTCTATTGAGATATGCAGGAAATTCTTCTTGGAATTGACCTTTTCCTGCAAAGGCTCTACAACAGTCAGATGAATTGTAATGATAAGTCTTGAGAAACACAAAAATAAAGGTTTGTTTCTTTCTACAGTTTTATACGTACGCTTTAAATAATGGATCCAATTGTTCGTGGGCATCAGGGTAGAATTCTAACCCAGACTTCCCCAAGGCTACTATTTGTTAGTATCCACGTGACATTAAAATACCAGGAGATGCTGACTCAACTTGCTTACCATCAGGATGATCCGCCTGGAAAATTGGTCTCCACACTGATATTTTAGACGGAACGGGTTAGTAATATTAATAAATATTTGAGGGTTTATATCATTATAGTTTTTTACTCACTCTGGTTGTATATCATCCTTCTTTCAGGTCCAATATATACTGTGATGGGAATCACAGCGTGAAGACACAAATGCTGGGATATCGAACATTAAAACAGTCGGCGTGAATGTATAGATCGGTAATTATAACTATCCTGTTATCTTTCCAAATGTTCATACTTTTAATTTTACGCATCCTCATCCATGTTCATTCTTACCACGACTGACTTTAACCAGAAAGGCCAATTGTCTATGGGCCCCAATGGTGTAGATGCCCAGTCAAAGGATCGCACTAATTCTGCTACGGGCGTTTCATCATCAAAATTTGTTGGAGCGGTTATTGCGTCTGGAGTGGTTGTGAATTTGCTCATTAGTATTAGATAATAAATAATATTAGAGCTATGCTACGAGATATACATTGAAGTTACGGGTTCGTCTTATATGAAATAATTATCAAGGGAAGTAGTGCTCATTGGAGTATGGTCGGAAAAGACTTGTCGATAAAGAACATAACAATATGTGTGTGCTACGTACGGCAGGCTTAGTAAGCATCTCGCCTAGATTCACCCAGAACAAGTCTAGACCTAATTTAATGTCAAATTAGAACGCACGAACCAACCTTAGAACGCCCAAGTCAATTATTACAATAGTTTGTGAATTTTGAAATGATCGAATATTGTGCTTGCCTGACCTTATTGCTACTAGAATTTTGAGACATCTCGTTTATAGAAATGCATACTATAAACGATGCTACGACGGTCTCGAATCTCGCACGATTAATCGTCAGTTATATGTGATAGCACGTAACATGTTTCTGTAGCACAATCGTGTTCGTTATTACTACCTCAGCTTTACGATTAACCTTTTAATTGTGCGGCGATATTTTGCTGGAGTCATCGTACGATTGATTTTAACCTCACAATGTGGATGAGATTGTTTTTTGTTTCAATTATTTGATTACATCCATTTCCAGAGGAAGTAACAAACAGAATGTGTATGTAATAAAAGGATTTTTTTTCTTGCATCGGCGATGAAGTGGGGGGAATTTGAGAATTAAGATTAGAAGACGGTGCAAACCCGAAGAAGCGGCAGTAACGTCTGATCATTGGCGATCTGAACTAATTTGTTGCATACTGCAGGCGAATAAAGTAAGACTTTATTGTTGTCCAACTACAGATAAACTGACTGCTAAAGCTGGTTTTAACTTATATGTAGTCACAACACTGATACTATTATATTTATTGTGCCACAACGTACTTACGCTCATTCTTACATAATTAGATGCCACAACGTACTTACGCTCATTCTTACATAATTAGTTACTAACACACGAACTATCCAATTGGTCTTGCTATTTGACCACTTCTTTATTACATCTCAGAGTATTATTTATAGTTTTAGCAAGGTACAAGCATTGCATTGTTCTCTTCCCACGCCAGGGGATCATGTTAGAACTGGTCTAAAAATGAAGTCTCAAAACAATCGATCATCATAGGCCACACTCCATGAAAATGATTGATTGGTTGTAGGAAAGCGAAACAGACTGTGATAGCAAAATGTGTATACAGTCAAACCTCGTTATACCGATACCCGTTATACCGATAACCTCCATATAATAATATCGATGGAAAACGCCGGCCCCAAAATTTAGATAGAAAATTTTATTTCGATAAGTATAATAATAACCTTTATACCAATACATCAATACCATTTACTATTACACTATTAAGCTCTACCGATAATTGTGTAGCATTCACTAATTAGGAACATTCTGGGTTAATCATTCTGTATTTCATCGAGAATGCACAGAAGAAAGAAATATACACTATCCTGGAGCCTAGTCAATTACCACCCCTCAACACCACGTCTCATGCGATATCATTAAATCAAGGTAAGTACGAAAGCCCAATTCATTTGTCACTATCGTCGATTGCTTGTACAACATATCGCTGATTCATATGATCTACTTATTGTGGAGTTTTGTTACGGAAACTACGTTGCGTTGGAGGAAGACCGGCATATTACTGTGAATTGAACATCGACGACAACGACGATGTTATACAATCTTCTATTGGTCGTCTAGGCTGGGACAACGCAATATATCGGCGGAGCAATATATGAACGACGATGAGATAGTATCTATGGTTAATCGTTTTCTTTAACAAACACTAAAGCTTGACACCTTCATCCAACACCCCTGATAAGCGATATTTTGCGTATCACTCATATTATCGGGTAGAAAAGAAAAAAATCCCGATTTACCGATAAATTTTTGGCGGAACAAAAATATCGGTATAACGAGGTTTGACTGTAGTTGTAATCATTAAAATGCTGAATTTTTTTGTGTTATCTATCTACATAAAAGGAGAAAACTTTATTTGCAACGTACACTAAGATATTTAGTAAGCATAGATAATACTTACTGTACACAGTTGAGTTGCTACTTATAGAACGTTTACGTGACTTCAAATTCGTTCGATAAGAGCTTCTGTGGGATGATGTGAATAAACCATTATGTACATTTACGCGCACATTCTGATTACATCGTATCGAATCATCGGTGAATACATATCGTATCGTCGTTTAAATACAGTAAGGTGCATAAGTAGTTGACTCCTCATAATTTAGTATATGCAAGAGCAAACGCTTTGAAAATGTCAACACATATAACATACCACAAACACTGATCACCTGTAAAATTTCAGCTCGATCGAATATCACCTGCAAAATTTTAAACATTCAATATGTTACAATTATCAAGGTAAAAGTTACAGTATATTGTACTTGGCTATACACAGTCTGTCAATTTCTCCACTTGTACAACTAAATGGTTATCTAAACGGGAAAAACCGATAAACTATTCCAATGTACAGAAAGCTTGTAAATTTTTGTGAATACAAAACTTTTTATTTTTGTATTTAATTCAAAGTATATTAATTGACGTTCTGGAAAAAAAAAAATACTATTGTTACATCACAACAATCTAATAAAAGTGCTATTGATTTACACAAACTATTGGTACTTTCCGTATACTTAAACAAAATTGACGCCGAAATGGTAGATCGAACAATTCGAACACGTGTACATTAAATACGAGACATGTTGCATATTGATGAGATTGCAGCAATAAAGGTTAGATTACACGTCAATTTTTTCGCAAACAGCGGTTGAGCATACAGTTAAGATAAGATTAATAATATTACAAATGTCTACTTTTTGAAAAATTAATGAGAGAAGCGCCTTTGCGGTATAAAAAAGATACAGAATTTCGTTAACCCAACACATTACAATGGCAAAGGCATGCAGAATTATAAACATTTGGCAATTTTTTTTAAAAAGTTAGCATAGTCTATAGATGTAGATTATCTAACTCGTAGTGTTTAATTGCATATACCACGCTATATTTTTCCAGATATTTCCAAACAGGTACGAATAAAGGATTGTAGTTTAGTTGACAAGTTTAAGATATTACTATTAGCGATAAAGAAATGAAATTTTTGTCAAAAAGATTGTATAATGTAGTAGGCAAACTCATTACAACCATTAGCTTGACAGCTATTTGAAGCTAAAAAATAGTTTGCAGTTATTAAAAATAAACGTAACAAAAGTTAAGAAAGACATGAAGTAAGAATGAAAACAAGCAGACAGTGTATTTCAGATCAATAACATACACTCAGTGGAAAAAAGTCACCGGACACTTTGTATATTTAAACATTAATGCAAAATGTGAATATTTTTTAATAGC
>CAJVPJ010001235.1:0-11229 GCA_910592205.1 Paraglomus occultum | reverse complement strand
ACTACGGATAGACTTGCCGTTTATCCAGAGTATTATGTAAAACCTGTTCGAATCAGCGACGACTTGCAATTGACTGGCTCTATCGATTACATTACCGCTAACAGGAAGGAACAGGTTATCTGTAAGTATGTCATATATTATTTGCCCTAAGACACGGATTATTTCTGATCATCCTTCAGATAAGTTGAAGCAAGGAACAAGTATTGTGGAATCGCCTACATTTTGCACTATTGAGGCAAAAAGAGATGAGGCGTTCGCTGCGGGTGAAGGAGAGGCATTGGGACAAATGCTGGCTCTCCACCAAAAATACAGGTCTGTTCATCGTTTAAAATAAAGTTCTAATTTCTAGTTTCTTCACTAACAATATGGCCTTGTAGATCTCCAATCCACGGCTGCTTAACAGATGGAACGCGTTGGACGTTCTACTATGTTGACGAGGAGGGTTACTACCAAAGCAAGATGTATACTGCTGAACTAGAACAGAGTGTAGTACTTGGTATATTGCGACATTGGGTTCGCGGCCAACTGCCTTCTTCAAACTTCTCAAAAGGAACAAGGAAAAGTCTTTAAATACATAGCAACTTTGCACAGAGCTGTGTCATCAAATCTTAGTTAGCCTTTCATGGATGATAAGTTACACCATATGTTTGAATAGCAGGATTGAAATGAATAAAGTAAAGGTTTTCAAAGGTTCAAAATTTGTTTCGAAGCATCTAATTCTGGTGTAATAAGAGTCAAGAAATTGTCAATGGACCATTTGTAATATTTAAATCTTAAACATTGGGAATGTCTTTACTATCATATCATCCTTTTTTTGAAATGAATTTCTCTTGAGTGTCAGTTACATTTAGTATAACAATTAATTAAAAAATGCAATTCAAAATCAATTCAGCACAGCCAAAATGTTATTAGCCAAATTAGTTAACTTCAGCCACATCAGCCTCTTATTATGTCACATAATAGAATGTTCACTTTGTCTGGTTTTGTTGCAGTCTGCCCCATTTGATAAGAAAGCTTAAGCTTGGATGTTTGGGTTAGGATTTTGAGTGATTTGCTAGTAAAAGTAAGTCGCAAGAATAAGAAGGGCAATTATTCCAAAAGATACTCCAGAAAGCTATTGGTTTCTAGATTTTACCAAGAAAATTGACTGATATGGTCCTCCCTTCTGATCTAGCATTTGGCCAATACTTTTTTTAGCTTTATAACACGCCTTAATAAAATCTTTGCTTTTCTGTAAGTTAGTAAAACCCAAAAGTTTTACCTCTGAATTTAGTATGGGCACATTATCAACATGGCATAAAAAATCAGGGCGTTTCTTAGATGCATTAACAACCCAATTTAGTTTGATCTCATAAGGTGTGTATGGCCTGCTGAAAATCGGTTTAAGTAATGGATCAAGAAAGAGGAAGCGGTGTTCGTCTTCCGAGGTTTTGGTCGGGCTAAATAATGGAAGGTCGTCAGAGCTAAAAATCAAGCAAACATTTGTGAGCTTATGCCGTTACTGTTTTACATAATACCAAATATATTAATATTGTGTTAAGAAAAAGTTAACTTACACATAATCAAATATTTTCTTAATTACAATCCCGTATTTAAGACCTTTCTTAGGTTCGAAATCGACATCGAATCCAACGCTTTTTTTATACAGAGCATCATTCAATGAAGAAGAAAGGCATTCATCAAATAGTGGTTTCTTCAATTTATAAGGGTTGTTGTTCGTAATTAACTTCCATTCTTCGAAGGTAAAACAATCATATCGACACGGCCAATCAATTATCATTATCGATGCTATAGCTCTAAATGTAGAAGGTAATATGAGCATAGCATGTCTCACAGAAATACAAGATGCAATCACGTAATAGTAAGTTTAAGGTTCACAATACTAACAAGATGTCAGTTGTATCATTCCATGTGAGCTTCCTAAGCCGTTTCTTCAATTCGTATACGAGGTCCAATTGATATTTCTTAAATTTTGACGTTACATTTATCGTATCTGCAACCCACTATAATACAGAAATAATAATGAGATATAACAAAAACATAATAAATTCAATTTAATCGTACCTCAACTTCACGTTCTTTTTTTATCTCTCGTTCTAGAAAGTCATAATCGAACGTCAACTGCTCGTCCAATTCTTCATCTACTTCCCCATCAGAATCTCCTTCAATCTCGTTCGACTCGTTGTTCGTCTCTTGATTGCTAATCTGATTAAGTACAGACGCATCTGTCTCTGCAAAGTTTATTCGTTGTGTAGTATCAACAAACGAATTAAAATATCATGTTACATATGAACGGGATGCCGCCAAACTTTACCGATTCGCTTTGATGAAGTGCAGGTGTTATAATAATCATCGTCACAATACTGAGTCATATCACTACTGAATACAAGGAGGAGTTTCAGTAGAAGTAATTAAAAAATACATTCAAAATCAAGGTCAGAATCCTTCTCTTTTCATTGTCCTTCTTTTTTCTCCTTTTTCTCTAATCTCTCCTAAATCACTAATTGCTTTTAAACCTTCTTCTGTCTTCTCCATCTCTTGGATACTTAGATATCGGGAACGTATTGTTCATAGCTTCACCAGAAACTCCTGTCTTATCTAACCCAAGCGATGAGTGAATATCACGAGTGTGCTTAGCCACGCTCTCATCATCTTCCTCAATCCTCCGCTAAAATTTAGATACGTTTTAGCAAGAAAATTTTCGGAAGAAATAACTGGTCAATAATTTTGGAAAATGTCCAGTGACTACAGTACTACGAAAACAATAATGTTATAAACAAGGTAAATAGAGTTTCTGTACCGTTAGACTCACTTTTTTTGTTAATAAATGTGCTTCCACGGTATCTTCGGCTATGTTCTCCATCATATCTTGCGTCTTGCTGCTTATATTGACATGGCATCGTTTCTGTGCAAGTACACCGTTTAGTAAAACCTTATAAAAATCCAGAGAAAACATATACTTACCGTCCGCAAAGCTCTCTGTTCTTCTAGATGTGCAAATTCGACTTTGTTCCAGAAAGAATCGATTTCTTCATTTCGCTGTCGATGATTCTACCAAAAGAGACGAAATTTGTTAACGTAAGATCTTTACAGTTCTGGTAAAAGAATAATATTTCGTACCGATCACAACATTCACGCGGAGCATTAGAGGAACGTCGCGCGGAGCGTCCTCATAGTCGTGGAAGATAAACTTGGCGGAAACTCATACGGCTTTACAACGAATGAAGAGGAATCAAACAGACCTTGAATGATTTTGCCAGCTTTTTGGCCAGTGGTATTTCTTGGCGCTCCTCGAGGCATTTCTTGAGGATATACGACTCTTTCATGAAGGAAAAGGTAAAGTTCCTTTCATTATGGCGGTGTTGGTAGAAGCCAAGGAAGCTCCATTCTTCGGGAGGCTTATCAAAGTTGGTAGTGTATTTGGCCATTGTCTCAGAAAGAAATTTAAAAGCTAGATTATTCCCTCGCCAACATTAAAATTAATTTACACTCTATTACTATATTCTGCACGTGCAATATCTCTAAATTCACACACGTGACTCAAATCGTCACAGTTGTAGTATAGTTGGACAATGTTTATCACCAATAAAACATATTAATATGAAAAGTCTAATTTTTCGAAGACCTCTATTATATAAGCATTGACACTACAGGGCCCTATTGTTACGGCGAGGGAGCGCAGCCGCCTCGCAAAGAAAACCGCTTGACAAATGGTACATTATGTAACACACTTTGATAAAAAACAAAGATAGCAATTCATTATGCAGAAGAATTCAAAATTACCACCTATTGCTATGAAACTATTCCTTATTATTATGGATATGGATGAGGCCACAAAGCACAAATCATCTCGAAATGTTGACATCCAGCAATGACATGGCCTTTCTCTATGCTAGCTAGTGGAAAGAGTGGTATTAGTATTAGTATAGGCAAGACCAATTTACTGGCAAACCTTGTTCTCAGAGATAAGGCAGAGTATATATAAAAGACAAAAAGGAGGATCCTGATATATTAAATGTGATGATTTGATAGTTTGTGGTTACCATTCTGATGAGCCAAAATGGGCATTCATTAGATACATGTATGGAATAATTACAAGTGTCGAGGCAATAGTCATGGGAGAGCGGATAACTACTGTCTCGGTTTGGGATCTAGCTGCGCCGTCGTAGGAGTGTGGCTCACCTCAGCGATAGCTAAATCGTAACAAACAGTTAGTGACCTTTTAATTTAGGCTTTTCGGTGCTGACGTATTCTTATACGGATTGCACACACTAATCCTAGATAATTAATTATTCTCGAGAAACACAACTACTCTCTACCGGTGGTAGTCTGTAGGTCGGGGTCTTAATAAGAAATTAACGCGTTGAGAAATAATAATTAACTATCCTAATGCCACTCGATCGATTGCGAGACAAGTATTACAACCGATCTTGCCGTTATACGGATTAATGCTTTACGAATATAACGGAAAATTCTAGGAAAAGAATTTATCATTTCAGAGTAAATGGATACTCGTTTATTAATAAGAAATAAAGGAATAAATGTTAGATCTTGAACATCGAGAACATGGAACACTAAGAACACTGAGAACACTGATGAACACACTAACTTGAACACACCGATGCTAAACGACTTCTAAGCTGCTTATATACTTTATCGTCTACTAATTGATCTATTTTTAGCATCGTTCTAATTTCTAATTACTAATCTACCATCGCTGCCGGTACTACTTTACTGCATTAGCAGCAAATATTTGCTGCCCGTATCACCGTTCGGCACTTGTCTTACATTCTAATCATCTGTGTACCGTTGTTGGTGACACCTATCGTTCCGCAGCAAATTCAGAGAGGAATACGTCATCTTAGGCTCTTGATCCTCACAACTGTATCAAATGCACTTTGCCTTGATTGCGTCATTCACTAACTTTGGAGGTCTGATCGTGTGAACTAACAGTCACTACTTTGTGACTACCATATTTTCGACTGTCTTTGTAGTAATGGAGATTTGGTTATGGTTAAGTAAAACTAGAAATGGGAAGATAATATAAGTAGCGTACTGTTTACTATCGTCATATTATTACGATGTCTATCAACATTTTGAGCCAATCAAACAATTCTATGTGTGGTTTTGTTGAATGTTTATATTATAGACCAAAAAATACGGTTTGTAATTTTACTTTGGCGGCTCAGAAAACTTCTTTGTACTCGGGAGCAATCTTTCTGTATTTCTGTATGCATAGTTTTTCGAATGTTTTATGATCAGACATACCAATCTGCGATTAATGTCTATAATAATAATAGTCAATACTATGCGTAAACTTATTGATTGTTACCAATACTTTTATCGAATTGTTATTTAGCCATCCTATTATAATCTTTCTTCGATAACTTAGCCTAGATTATGCAGACTATATGTAAGCGATAATATACATAAATCGATCGACGATCCTTCCTATGATCACTACTGTCTTTCCGGGGGAAAATCAGTTTTATACTTCTGGCAAATGGAAGTCAAAGAATAAGTGCCTGAACGTAGCCTTAGTTCAACCCATGCAGATTTAACGTTTAAGAAGACTTAATGTTTATTGAAAATAGATCAAGATAATAATAGCAAACAGCGAATTTGATTTTGGGGATTCGACGGGATTTATACGTGTAAATGCGGTTTTAGGGTCCTTGACGGCATTTACATATTAATATGTAAATGCGGGGTCCATGATTTACATACGCAAATCCGGGATTTACATGGTGACGGGATTTACATACGACATATCCAAACAGTACGATGACATCAAATTAATTTTGCTAGAAATACAAGGTATGCGATTAAGGTAATTTATGCAACATACAGTTGCTCGCTACCATTAATATGCGAGAACGATGGATATATATATATCATATAAACCTAAGAATATTATTGGTTGTTTACTTATCGGCTGTCGGATTGTGTGACTTGGCAGGATGATCTGTAATCGTACGATTTAATACTTTTTGAATGTTAACACTAATACGGTAATATAGTGCGAGGGATGTGCACTTAAGAATGTTACATGATCTGCAAATAATACTGATACTGTGCAACGATGACAAATTTAACCGAACACTTGGGTTTCCTATTAGGGCAGGAGGGTGATCACAATAATTAACAATTATTTAGATAAACTGATCGCTGTGTATATAATTATAAATTTTTGCTTTGCATAAACATTTATACACCTAGAATAATTTTTTTTATGGTAGTTACGCAAATCTAATTATTGGCTTTAATGTTAACATGAATCATTAATAAGATAACAGCAATTGTAATACACTCACCTATCAGAATTATTTCCGGATTGGTAAAATTTACTATTAAAACATATAAAATTCGATACTTTCAAAGTCTTTTTTCACCCACTTTTTGTAGACAACTGCTGCGTCATTCGAAAGTCATTTGATTGTAGTTTATGAAAACATGTATAATATTTTATTCATATCCTAGTTACGAAATTCCAGCGTAATGGGTTTCACCCCATTGATCGGTTCACTATTGTGGATCATATAACTATTATTTATTTGTTCGATGGGGTAAAACACATTACGCTGGAATTGTAACTAAAATATGAATAAAAAAATTATGCATGTTTACATAAACTACAATCAAATGACTTTCGAATGACGCAAATTTGATTGGCAATTGTCTACAAAAGTGGGTGAAAAAAGACTTTGAAAGTATCGATTTTATATGTTTTAATAGTAATTTTACCA
This sequence comes from Paraglomus occultum, assembly GCA_910592205.1. Classification (NCBI taxonomy): domain Eukaryota; kingdom Fungi; phylum Glomeromycota; class Glomeromycetes; order Paraglomerales; family Paraglomeraceae; genus Paraglomus; species Paraglomus occultum. Next base: position 4,483 of record CAJVPJ010001235.1, on the reverse strand, counting down.
ATCCGGAAATAATTTTGATAGGTGAGTGTAATATTAAAAGTTCTAATGTTTTGCGGTTAGAATATAATTTGCTAAAACGTTATACCAAAATAAAGTTAAGGTTTGTAGTCCTTGACATAAAATTCTTTTCAACTGCGAATGAAAGAGCCTATTTTGATAACCGAGATAGTTGTAATTTAACTTTGACAATTATTTTCCGATGGATAATACATCAAGGAACACATTGTGTGGAATGCGTGCATATAGGAAAAGATAGCTATAAAACAAACGACAATTTTACTATAGGGATCGGTACTGCAAAGTGCAACAAATTTATTCTATTTACCCAAATGGAAGAAATCTGCCAAGCTATAAACACGCAATTTTTATAGTAAAATTGTCGTTTGTCCATTTCTATATGCACATATTCCACGCAGAACTTTCACAGTATGTTTACTGATGCATTTATCCATTGGAAAATCAGTGTCATAAAGCTAAACTGCAATTATCTTGAAAAAAATTTTACGTTAAAAATTACAAAAACCTTAACTTTAATCTTGTATAACGTTTTAACAAATTATATTGTAACCGTAAAATGTTAGAACTTAATATTAACAGGGGGATATTATTATAATAGTTATTCCGTGCTTTGTTTTCGATTAAAGCTCATCAGTACGCGATTGACCGATCGTGTAATCTTATGTTAACATTAAAGCCAATAATTAAGTTTGTGTAACTACTATTAAAAATGGCGTGTTTGTGTTTACTACGCAAATGTCTGTACAAAATTTCGATTCGTTCTTGCCGTTGAACACAATCCAGTATATTTAGTCGGCCAATCAGGACGGAAATAAACAAAGTCAAAAATTCCATTATTTATTATTTTCTGCGAGTAATTAACAAGACGACCAATACATTCTCAATTGTAGCGTAGTGAGGTTTGTTTGTAAAATATGTTTACAATACCGCATTTTAAAATTTTTTATATAAATAGAGAAGACTTCTCGCCCAAATTTTTTTTCCACATTAACAATATTCCTTAATATTCGTTAGTATCCTTAGTTCCATAAATAGATTGCATGATGTATTTCCGTACACTATTACTTTGTGCCGGTTTCCTTTGTTTTTTAGCATTGAACGTTGTTGAAGCAAACAATAAGTGTAGTTATGTCGTAACGATTACCAGACATCAATGCCAACATACTCCCACCGTAACTAGGACCAGGACCAAGACCGAGCACGAGACCCAAACCAAGACCAAAATGAAGACCACGACCACGACCAAGACCAAGACCATTAGTGAAGCTGGTGCAACAAAAACCGTCTCTGACTGTGCCGAAACTCAAACAGAGACAGACACCGTTACTCAGACTCGAACTCAGACTCAAACTCAGACTCAAACGGACACTGTTACTGAAGCTGGTTCAACAAAAACCGTCACTGACTGTGCCGAAACCATTATTAATACTCAAACGGACACCGTTACTCAAACTCAAACTCAAACAGACACGATTACGCGAACTAACACAGAAACAGACACCATTACGCAAACAAGCACCGTTACTCAAAATGGCGGCACATCAACCGTTACGAGCACTGAAACAAAAACAGACACCATTACGCAAACTAGCACAGAATCAGACACTGTTAGTGACTGTACCAGCACCGTTACTACAGGTGTTCAAACCGTTACGAGCACTGAAACAGAGACAGACACCATTACAGAATCAGACACTGTTAGTGACTGTACCAGCACCGTTACTACAGGTGTTCAAACCGTTACGAGCACTGAAACAGAGACAGACACCATTACAGAATCAGACACTGTTAGTGACTGTACCAGCACCGTTACTACAGGTGTTCAAACCGTAACGAGCACTGAAACAGAAACAGACACCATTACGCAAACAAGTACGAGCACAGAAACAGACACCATTACTCAAACAAGCACCATTACTCAAAATGGCGGGACATCAACCGTTACGAGTACTGAGAAAGAAACAGATACTATTACGCAAACAAGCACCGTTACGAGCACAGAAACGGGCACCATTACTCAAACAAGCACCGTTACAAGCACTGTTACTCAAAATGGCGGGACATCAACCGTTACGAGCACTGAGAGAGAAACAGACACCATTACGCAAACAAGCACCGTTACGAGCACAGAAACGGGCACCATTACTCAAACAAGCACTGTTACGAGCACTGAGAAAGAAACAGACACCATTACGCAAACAAGCACCGTTACGAGCACACAAACGGGCACCATTACTCAAACAAGCACCGTTACTCAAACAAGCACTGTTACTCAAACAAGCACCGTTACTCAAAATGGTGGCACAACAACCGTTACGAGCACTGTTAATGGTGGCACAACAACCGTTACAAGCACTGTTAATGGTGGCACAACAACCGTTACAAGCACTGTTAATGGTGGCACAACAACCGTTACAAGCACTGTCAATGGCGGCACAACAACCATTACGAGCACTGTTAATGGCGGCACCGTTACGAGTACGAGCACTGTAACTACTACAACAACACTCAGTTGCAGCACGTGTATTGAAAATGGTAAAGCTTGTACATCCAATGCACAATGCTGCAGTCAACAGTGTGGCAGTAATAACAAATGTTCTGGCTAAACGGATTTAAATTGAAGATATGTTTTTTAGAATTTCTTTAGACCTACTTGTGAATGTTTTTGTTAGGTTTTTTTCATAGACATACAATTTCACGTCACTTAATATTTAGTTTTAATACTAGATTGCATTTTAAAATAGTAATGTGTAACGTTTAATACCACTGTCATGTAATGATTGATTGTACACACATCATCGAATTCACATAGCAAATTTCTCCGACGATTCTGCAATTCCATTGGTCCATATTTGTTCGAAAACTTTTATTGGTTCTTCACATACAAGGATTTAATTTGGAGTAACGCCAGCCGCACCAATCCTAATTTTATGACCAGAATTGAGCCATTAAAGCAGGCTTACACTTGACGTCACTTGAAAAATTTTCATGCAAACTGAAATCGCATTCGAAACTCAAACTCTAAACGATGCTAACTACAAGCGGGTAACTACGTATATACACGCCGTTGGCTTACAGTCGATAATAACTCGTTAAACAACAAATGTTCATCCTCTACAAAGCAACTTTTGCTCTTTTCGTTCACATTGCAAGTGCTTACGGTTAATGAGTAATATGTTTTAAGTCACTTTTTACTATTTAGACACTTTGATGGCTTTTGGGATACAAGATGTCAATTATAATAACAACGAGGAAAGTTAAGTTCAAAGTCGGCTACTGGATTGTGTTTTAACTTTCGTTCTGTCATCGTATTATAATAACTGGATCATAGCAAAAAGCTTTGCATTATCATCGACAAGAAGACTGTCAAGTTAACAAATATTCTATATAGGAATAACGTTACCGAATGAAGATAAAGATTGCGTATACGAGTGATGTTCAGGTAAAATACAATCTGCGTATAGCTACATAATCGGTACTGTAAGATAAGCCTTTTTTCCGACTTTTAACAAATATTCTATATAGAATTATAGGACAATTATGGAAATAACATTACAGAATGAAGACATACAGTAATCGGTACAATGAGACAACTCTTTCTTTTCCGACTTTTTGTGACTGAAATAAAATGACAGCATTGCGCCGTTGTATGCTTGTTCGTTCACGCAAATGTATTCCACGAGAACTCCTTTATTTGCAAATGTATGGCATTTGATAAGAATGTGTTGATCTCGCGCTTACAGTTTATTTTGCAATTATGCAAAATATTATCTCATCGTAGAAAAATCTTATTTCCCGTTCCTCGGGAAAATTCGAAATTGTATACTCTATTTCTATCGCGACGATATCTGTTAGTAATGATATAATTTGAAATTCATTGTTCTATATAATGGATGGTTTCTCTATTACTATAGTTTTAGTGTCAACGCTCATAGCACGCAAAGTAAATTGCTCAAAATAATTAGATATATATGTTGTACCTGTAAACCAGCGTTTTTTAGATATAAGAGCGGGCAATACGTTGCATGGGAACGATTTGATCAGGTGATCGTCGAAGTATTGAGATAAGTACGATGTGATGATCATTTCGTCGAAATCCAAGTCTGAAACACTCAATTTATTTCATGTATTTTATTAGCTGCGGTCGTTAGAAATTAGTTCTCAAAAGATATATAAACGGTCGCTATCCGACCTGATGTACAATGCTTTTGATGTCTTACTCGGCAGAATAAGCCTTGAGTTGTAGACTCTTAGCATCAAAAAAAAAAAAATGCTGTCGGCATATAATGTTTGGCACATATTGCTTTGAACGTCTAATGCTAATATTTGGAATTGATCACCTCGAATGTCTAAAGCTTTTGGTATATGATGTTTATCGCTTAATGAACGTCGAATATTGCCTTCAGTATGAAAGGTCCGCGATGACTTGAAAATAAAATAATTTCTTAACTCTCGTTCTAAAAAT
>CAJVPJ010001234.1:0-11247 GCA_910592205.1 Paraglomus occultum | reverse complement strand
ACACTCCTACGACGGCGCAGCTAGATCCCAAACCGAGACAGTAGTTATCCGCTCTCCCATGACTATTGCCTCGACACCACTTAACACTCATTATCATCATTATTTTGCGGATTAATTAATTCTAGTTGAGGTTTATCCAAAGCTTCTGGTAAAGGTAAATAAATACTTCCACGTAATGGTCTAAAAGCGCTTATTTCTAAAAATACTTCTTCTGCTCAAACAAAAGACCATCCCGATTCTTGCAATCATTATATCCTTTTTCTATTGCTGCATTAATTCGATCTTCTCTAATAAATTCTATTGTTTCATGTTTGAATGGAAAGTTTTATATTAATATCATTATCTTAATTTTCCCGGTGTAATTTTCTTCATATATGCATTTAATTCAATTCTCACCTTTAATACACCTTTTAAAGCTTATAAACATCAGCAATCTTTTCTTCGATTGATTCAAAGAAACCTAAAAGTTATTTTTGGCATAGTAATAGTATCCTTTTGGTATGAATGCATGGTAATCACATACTTTGCCTTCATCTAATTTTTTGGCTTCTGTTATTCTATTAATATAGGGATCTATAATTTTTTCAAAATAGACGATGGGATCTTCATCTGCTGTATTATATTCTGAATCACTTCACTATCTTTATTATCGTCTGACTCCATTAAATCAAACCATTCTTTGTCAGTTTTACGTATAGGTTTTGATCTAATTTTTTTATTATTTTTTGTTTCTGTTTTGATAGCCATTTTATTAATTCATCTATCGTTAGAATTGATTTCTTTTTTTGTTCTTCCTGAGTATTAAAACTTGATACAGATCCAATATTTGGGATATCATTGGTTAAAAAGTCGACTGCCGGTTCTCTTGCCTCTCTTGGCTGGTGCATCGACGGATTTTCATCGAACGAAATGAAGTCGCCTTCGGGAGTGGGTGCTGGGGCTTGGTTTTGCATCGAAATTGGGTTTTCAGCTGGTGTCGCATTTTGCACCGGGGTTGGGTTCTCAGCATTAGCTGGATTTCCTACTGGAGCTGGGGCTGGGTTTTGCAAAGCCGGTAAACATTGACCTTTACGAAGGTTTTTATCTAAATTCATGTGTTTATTAAGATCTCGGGTTTTACTTCTCGATCACAACCTGGACATTTAAGTATCCTAGCCATAATAATATGTTTTTTATTAATATAAAGATCTTTTGTTTAAATTAAAATAATTAATTCAGTTATATAAATTTATCGAAATGCAGGGTAAATATACATGCGAATGTATACACAATTTTGGAGAAATCTACGGACGTGGATGCCGACGTCTTGAAGGGTGCCATGAGAGCAAAAAACGTGTTTTATGCAGTGGTAGTGACTTCCGCCTGTGGACGTTGCAAAAAAATATGCAAAAGGTTATTACGTTTTGCAGTTCTATGCTCGGCAACTTCAGATACTCAAAGAGAGCACCCATAGGGCCTGGAAATCAACAAGAGCTGACATATAGTGTCAATAAATAGCGTTTTCGAAAAATACGCCAAAATTGTCCTAGACACAAAGTGTCATTTCTTTGAAATAAAAATTTATCTATGCTGGAGGCTGGCGAATACCTATTTTTTACTATCTGTTTATTAATAAAAAGCCTAAAGAATTCTTATATCTTATTTTATTCTGCTAAAATTGTAAACAAATCGAATATCAAAAAATTTAGTTGGATTAGCGATCAAATAGCATTTTCGAAAAATACGACAAAATTGTCCTAGACACAAAGTGTCATTTCTTTGAAATAAAATTTTATCTATGCCGAGGCTGGCAAAGTTCTTGGACCTTTTAAGTATCGATTGAACCAGAATGCTATACAAAAAAATACACCAAACGTAAATAATAAATAAATCGTCATCGATTTTAACGTCGCAATAAGTTTTAAACATCGAATAGAGAGGATGTGCTCACAGTAACAGAAAACTAATTAGTAATCAAATAGGATATCAAAAAATACACCAAACATGAATAAATCGTTATTGATTTTGACGTCATAATAAGTTTTTATCAACAAGTAGAGCGGATGCTCTCACAGTAATAGAAAGCTAAATAGTGATCAAAAAGGATATCAAAAAAATACACAAAATTTAAATTAATCGTCATTGATTTTGATGCCGTAATAAGTTTATATTTAATCATCCAAACACCAAAAATGTACCTAAAAAGCCCATTAATATATTACTCATTCTGAATTTTCTCATTGTGGTATTTTTCTATCAATCATATTATACCTACTTACATGAATATTCAGTTATTCCAAAATACCAGTGACTATTACATGTAATAATTACAATTCCCATACTTACATATAGCGAACAAGTTCAATGATGTAACAAACATCTGGGTGCTTATAATCTTCATCTTGAACAAAATTATCAGCAGTTGTGATTTCAGTAGGTGAGGAGTCAAGGAATAGGAAGGGGTTTTCATTTTCAACTTTGTTTGAAGTAGTCAAAATCTTCTGAATCTTATTGATAGCAAACATTAGGGAAGTATAAGTAGTTTCGCTTTCAGTTTACCCTTCAGCAGTAACCAACTTACTTTTTCCGCCTGGAGAAACAGGCATAACAAAAATTTTCGCGGCAGACTCGTGTCCCTTAAGCCACACAAATCTTGATAAATTATTGGTCGAGCTTTCTGTTGTAACAAGCTTTCTGATTGGAAATTTAAAGTTCTCCATTGTATTAGTATCACCGGAAGCAAGCGGCGCGTTATGATATGGTTCAAATAATCGAGACGAGGTCTGTTATAGCTATATTTGTAATTATATTTGAGAACTCGCCAATGTGACTCGATAATCATTGTGGTTTTTGCTATAGGTCGGATAAGAATATCGAGCAAAAAGCTTCCAATTTTTCTATTATTATTATTATACCAATTACCAATATACAATAAATAGGCCCACAGATAAACAAGATTTCTTTGACAATATCGGAGGGAGGAAAATAAGTACAGACATTAGCTGATGAAGCAGTGAATGTTTTAATCATGTCTTTGATTTCTCTTCCCACGGGATCAATGAATGGAAATTGTTCATTTACTAATATGCTGGTGAAAGAGTCTATTTAGACGGTAACGGTAATAGCTAAAGCTGTTTATGGTATATTAACTTTAATCATGTGGCTTGCGTGGCTTAAGGGACACAAGTCTGCCCTTTTTTAGGGCATGCCACATATCGATATATCCAAAACTAGGGATCCTTCCTCTTTTGGTGCCGTAGTTACACGAAACCAAACCAATATTAATATTAACCTTCACCCAATTCAAATTCATGTGTTGTATTCATGTCTTCGGATCAAGAAGTTCCTTCAGAGAACGTTCCCAAGTTTCTCTCTTTTCCTAGCCTCCCTTCGCAGTCTTCTAGTTCGGGTGGAGGACTTGCGCCACATACTCGTCGTGAAAAACGTCGACATTACTCCTCTTCTTCCTCTTCCTACTCTTCGGACGATGATCGATATAAAAGTCGTAAGGAAGAACATGTACGGAAAGACAGATCGAGATCGAAAGGAAGAAAAAACCGCAGTCGGGAACGACGTAAAGATAAATCCGATCGAAAACGAAAGGATAAAAAGCATAGGAAAGAAGATAAAGACAAGGTATGGCAGAAATTTTAATTGATCTGTCCAACCTATTTTGTTAGCGATACTGATACTCATCAATAACATGCCTTGTGTAGACTCGAAAGAAGCCCACTGACATTTCTCGATCTGAGAGGTACTTTAGAAATGCATCTTGAGCAGATGTTTCGATTGGAACTAATGTTTGCGCATTCTTATAAGATTTTCTTTAGATACTGGAACCTATTTTATTGATCGAAGAGGAGACACGAATAATCTTGTTTATGGTGGTACTTACAAGTATGAAGTACCACGATACCGTCGTTCTGGAGGTAATGCATTTCGGTCATTCCTTTAACAATGTCGCAGAATGCAATTGAGCGTGTTATATAACGCAATTCAATGTGAATTGTTGTACAGGAGGGAAAGTTCTTGGCTTGCCTCCAAACTATAGAATAAGTCGTAAGAGGCACGAAGGTTCTGCCGAGATTATCGAAGATATTTACTACTCAAAGAAAGATAAGAAAGTATGTGGAAACAGTACAATCATATGCTTTTTTAGAGACATTTCATGGCTAAATAAACTTTGTTTTATTTGAATAGAATACGCGGTATATGCATCAAATACTAGCACCAATGGATAATGGGCGTGAAACAGAAAGGTTTCGAATATTGCTATATAGACTTATGTATTATCAGTTCTCTATTGACATATATTGCGGATAATGCAGACTTCCAATACGGAAATCACACGATCCCACACCATTCTGGATTAATGATTTTGTTCCACTGGATGATGATGAAGATACTAAGCAGACAGAAGACAGTATCCTCCCGGATTACCGAGATATTACATTGGGAACAAAATCTAACGATGGAGATACAAATGTGCTATTTACTGAAGTCGAAGAAATTGCGCCTCAGGACAAGTTGGTCCGCCAAAAGATCAAAGAATATACGCTGCAATTGGCAGAAGTAAATAATTTATATTCATACATCAGTGTTTACTATTTATATTTTATTATTATTATTAACAATCTGCACATTTAGCATTCTCAAGACGTTGATTTATGGATTGAGTTTATCGAATTCCAAGATAAGGCAATGCAGATAGGCAAGAAGTTAACATCTAGTGCCACGGCTTCTAGTATCAATGAAGTCAAACTCAGTATTTATGAAAAAGCTCTAACTGCTAATCCCGGTAATGAGAAGTTATTGCTGGGCTATCTCAAGTGTGCTGAGAGATTATGGAAGTATGTAGCTCAGCCCATTGTATGTTATTAACAACATTATTACTGAGTCCTGATATATAAAAAGCATATTTATAGGACACCAGAACTGCTTGGAAAATGGGATGAAGTCATGGCAACAAATTCACAGTCAGTGTCTTTATGGATGGAGTACATTGACTTTAGACAGACACTTCTCAGTGGGTTCACGGTGAAGAATTGTGAAGATGCTTACGCCCATTGTATTGCTGTGCTGAAACAACAACTACACGAAGGTAATTTGAGCGTGAAACATGTCTAAATATACAATTGTATGAATAGCATCTATATTCACGATGGTCTTCTCATTATAGACCCTGAACGCATTGAGCTGGCTTTGTTACGCGTCTTTATGCGTGTCTGCTTTTTCCTAAGAGATTCAGGTATGTACCTAGAGAATACGTTTATGAGGCACACGTTTGTGCAATGAATTTGTTATCAAACTATCTCTCACACTATTTGTAGGATTTACTGAAAAGGCATATGCTTGTTGGCAAGCAATGATGGAAATAACCTTTTTTGCACCCAAAGAATTACACTCATCTAATTTTGAAGATATCATAGAGGCACTGGAAGAATTTTGGGGAAGTGAGAAGCCACGTTTTGGAGAGAAGGTGCATATTAACGAGGAGTCAACAACTGATTTACCATTCTTTGCAGGCTAAATACACATTTACTTTCTGACAGGGCGCAAAGGGATGGTCGTTTTATCACAACGGCGGTAAATAATATCATATATTTAACTTTTATTTTCCGAACGCCTTCTAATCTGGTCACAACAATGTTTGCTAGAGGATTCGACAATCTTACCACAAACAACTTCATCAATAAATCTCGAGTCTCTTCCTTCATCTGAAGACAAATTCACGTCGTGGCTTCATCAGGAGCGAGCACTCGATAGCGTATATCGTTATTCTTTGCGTACTGACGACCTTCTTGCCGACGCGGATGCCTCTGCCGAGGATCCTTTTCGACTAGTCCTATTTGATGATATACGGAATTATATTTTCCCCGTCAGAACGCAGACAGCAATGACGCAACTGATATATGGATGCTTCAATTATCTTGGTCTGAATTTCAATCCTTGTATTGTTTCAAAGCACAGTCTCTTTACGGACTCTTTTTTGCATTACGAAGCGGGACATGAGATTATAATGAAGAACAAATTCTTTCATGCTTTGGGCGAGCCGGATGATGAGGATGCTGCGGTTGGAACGATGGACAACAAGACAAAAGAAAGGGGTGGTCTGGGATGGAAATATTTGGATTTCCCAATAAAAGCTTTCCCTCAGCAAGTTGATAACTTATTTAATAATGGGAAGTGGTTTGCTATGTACGATGATTTGGATATAAGTAATGCGGATGTGGAATTTGCCGGGTAAGTTTGAAACAAAGTGTGGCAGTATCAATAGAAGATTGACTAATGAGATTTCTGTGTTTTCATAGAGAAGCTTTTGTGCAACTGAAAAATATTGCAAAGAACATTGGAGTGCATGTCTGGAATTTGGTGCCACCTCACTTTATTAGTGGCTCTGAAGGGTCAGTTGTTGAAAAAAATAGCTATGCATGTTTGCCACTGTGAAATATTGAAGGTTGTTAATAGCGTATATTCAATACCTTCATTCTTATAGAGTAAAGTCTGCGAAAGAGCTATTAAATACTGATCGTTCAAATTTATTGCTATGGAACTGGTATGCGCAACTTGAAAAATCCCGAGGAAATATCGACAAAGTATTGTGTATTTACATTTCTCTTATATTCTATTATTTTCTCTGCTCTCCTCTGATCCATATGTACTTCATCTCGATTGATAGGCCCGTGAAATATATAAGACTGCAATTGTCATGGGGCGTTCCTATGGCAAAGAATACGAAATCGATGCTCCTTTCCTTTATCGCATGTTTGCTGAATTAGAAATAGAACAGGGAGAGAGAACTGCTGCCCTAAGTATCCTTTTACGTATTCGTTTACTATGACACATATTTAATTGGTGTTGATAGTGGGATTCCTTGACTGGCTTTTTAACAGACATCCTTCAATTGCAAAGCGAAGAAGCTATATTCACTACTAGTTTTGGTGCGTTAGTTGATTTGGTACCCAAAATGTAGACTGTAGTCTCTAACAGTCGATTTCCCTTTTAGATACGATATTGACAAATGCACCAAACATGGTTAAGTTGTTGAAGGCTCGAAGAGTATGTATATGACATTTTGTATGAACATTTATGATTTTATGTATTATTTCTGATGTCCTCGTTCTCTGCTATCGTAGTCTTATGAACAACAAATGGAACAGTTGGCATCACTCTCAACATTAACAGACGCGCGAGTACAATTGGAGCGCTGCTGCTGCTTTGCTTTGATGCAATACCTTAATTCAGGATTGGAAAAAGCGTGTGAAGTATTTGACCGTCTAATAAGCTTATTCGAAACTTTAGGGGAATTAGATAGCGTTAACTGCGAGTTGACGTACATTGCATATCCTTTATTGAATTTATTGGTTGTTACCAAGAGTATGACGGATCGGAAAAAGTTATCTATCTTTTCTTTTAATTGGATCCTTGACCACCACATAACACATACGTCAAACTTATATACTGGCACATGAACACGAGCACGATATTTCAACCGAAAGTACTGCGCAATGTACTAGAACGAGCGTTATCTATATTTTCTAGCAATGTTATATTTCTTTCATTGTATTTAGCCAATGAGGAAAGATCTAAAATTGCCGGACGCGTTAGGTCTCAGCTGGACATAGCACTTGCAAGGTAGAATTTTGGTGTAGTATATCGTTGCATGTCATTGTACTGTATTCGTTGTACTTGACTAACGTGTCTGTAGCAAACCTAATCACGTGTTATGGACTTTTGCTTTGTATGCGGAGATGCGTCGACATCAAAATTATAACGTAAATTTTATCCGTTCGCTATTTGAACGCGCTGCTGAATGTCCAAAGTAAAGTGTCATATGAGAATGTTACTAACCGATATGCGTATAGCTTGTACTTACTTTATTTCTTTGTATCTATAGATCACGGCATTCTGTAGCCATTTGGAGTTTATATATTAATTTCGAAAAGCATATCGGGGATTTGGAGAGAGCAAAAGCTATTTATTTCCGTGCTTTACGCGAATGTCCTTGGGCCAAAAGTATGACAATACTTTGTTGTTAGCATGTCCCTTATAATTGTATTCTTATGGTAATGATTATTATTTTCTTTACAGGTCTGATATTAGAAGCATTTACCATGCCATCAATGACAGATACTGAAAAAGAATCCGTGATGGGTTTAATGATGTCTACAGGAATGCGCTTACGTGTTTCCTTTGATGATTACGAATAGAGCAAGTAAAGCGACAATTGATCACGTGGTACAGACATGAAATAAAGTAGATGTAATAACGTTAAAGTAATTCAATAGCCTAGAAAGATCAGATGAGTTGGGAAAGAAGTAATAAATGTACTATATAAAATGTTTCCTTGCAAATAGAAGGACCTTTCTCATTAAATGATCTATAGACTGTTTATTATGATTGGCACACATTCCATTGACAACTCCTATAAAGGTTCCAACTGACCAACACTGGCTCTCGGTTGCAACAAAACTCTTGTAATAATAATTACTTTAATACTTTTATAAGTCCAATGTCTTATTATTTCTTACTCTTCCTTCTTACTATCATAGCTGTCGGAATTCCGATCCTTCACCGTCGCATAAGCATTCGTAACCGACTTGTAGGCGTCCTTTGCTGTAAATTCATTCAAACCCCGAGCTAAACCAGCTATGTGGTCATTCCATAAAGACTTGAAGGTTGGCAACAATCTGTGGGTCATATATGTTCGCAATTGAGATATTGACGGAAGCGGGAGTTGTGGACGGTCATTAGGAGGTAGTTGTTTGGGACCTGATGGAGGGGGAGGCAGCGACTATGATGATAAGAAGGGGGTTAGGTTGATTGGATTAAGAGAATTCCAGTATAACCCAGTACATAATTAAGAAAACAAAAGGCTTGAACGATGATATAGCATCCGTCATGTCTAAAACATACCGTTGCAGACTTTAAGTGTCCGGGTAAGCCCGCTTCCAAATGATTCTGTGTAGTCAGCAAATGATGTCTAATTCGAGCCGTGTTGCTATCAATATCATGCCTGAATTGGTAAATAAAAGCCCCAGAAACAAGGACCCCTGTTGCTGTAGCTATCCACTTGACCATGATACGTTGAAAGACTGATAGAAAAAAAGCACGCGGAAAAAACTTGGTGTAATTAATGACTGTGTAACAGTACGCATAGCTTTAATATTTATACAGTATTTGCAGCATGACAAATGTCTCAGATCGCGTAGGTGACAAGCCCGCTTAGGAAAGGCATTGACTTGTAACAACCCAAGATCGGTGATTATTTTACTTTTCGTCTCTTCATATAGTATCTAAAGACCGAATATGTCCACAAGTTTGAACTTGAAGCTTGCATTCATTGTAGATGGGTAAATAATAAACACAGTTATAGACTCATACTTTATAATTTCTGACACATCAAAGAACGTGATTTACGGATTTTATGTTTGTTTCTTTGGTATCACTCTTGGCCTTAACAAGTGGTAAAGTCGTTACTTTCATACGCTGTAGCGGTGTGCGTCCCAGGGTTTTATTTTAAATTGAGACATTGTCCACTACACAAGCCAAATCCGGTTATATGCTCCGCTGGATCTTATTGGGGTTCAAAACGATAACTCTGTTAATTGTAGTTATGATACTGTGATAAAATATTTGATTGAAATTACTCAGTTATACGCTTCAACTTCTAATGTTTACCAGGCTACCAAGCATGACAAATCGAAGCAGTCCTTTTTAGATTTTTTAGCTTATGGAGCTTTGCTACGTTTTTAAGGTTCGCGAGGTTGTCATCAAACTAGTACAGAAACCTTAAGCATATAATGGCCCATATAATTAACTACACACATGAATGATTAAAACCGTATTATCAGTGTTCGGTAGTTTGATTATATGCTGCTTTACGGTAATAAGATCGAATAAAAAAATGTAAACATTTCTAGACATAATGAAACGCTATCAGTTTAAGGTCTAAATATCAATAACAAAACTATAACGGAACACTGTTCATATCGGACGGGTTGGCATAGACTCTCTGCGTCCGGCCGGAACCGGTATATGGAAAGTTCACAGGAGACCCCTGTTTCTCGACACGTAATAACGTGACGTGCACTTTGTGGTACAACCGCAAATAATTAATGTTCCGATACACGGTTAAAGTCAATATAATGGACTGGCGTTCCAGCGTTAGTCCGTTATATAGACTTGCGAGTTTTGTACCAGATACTATTTAGTAAACAAATTCCGTTACAGTCACATCTGTCTGATTGCAATTTGTTGGATTTATGCCAATACAGAACAATTCACATTATACATGACTATATTGTAAACAATCAATAACGATAAAGTAGTATGAAACCAAGCGCTTCTCCTGAATATTTATACAGTGAAACTAACTTGGTGCATGAAAAAGATTCTTGACAATGTAACCCGACTGGCTTGAGCTTGAATTCCGAATGGTGTTTAGTTTCCCAAGGCCACATTCTTCTCACAGACATGATCGTAACTGAAAATTTCTGTTCGCGTCACGTAAAATGATACATATAAACATTTGTACTATAAATTGACATGTTTGTATACCATATTGCTTATGCATTATATAAACAATTTCAATAAAACATGTCTGCAGTATCAGCAGATGAAAGACCAATCCGCTCTCTTCCAAAAAATGCTTGCATGAAGTGGATTTAGTATAGGCGGTAAATCAAATAATTAATAATAAATGGCGGTTCAAACACCAAAGCCAATTATTCATTCAGGAAAATGGCGGAGTAACAATCCTGATCCCAAACCCTTTTAAGGTAAGGTGGAAACAAAGAATGCGTGTGAAATTAGAGCGCTTTGTGATTGTAATGTTTTAAGAAGTAAAAAAGTGTCTCATTTAATTAATATTAATTTTGCGTAACACACTGTAAATCTGGTTGATCTCTCCTTTTATACTCGACAAAGCTTGAGAGCAATTGCTTGAGAAATATGGACGCCATAAAGATAGCTAAGGTTGGAAGGTGAATTCGTAAACGTTGAGAAGAGGGGTAAAAGGGCGGACATAATGACAACAGAACTGTGTATTAAAGCATGAACTATGCTATGCGAGTATTTGTGTAATAATAAAGGGAAGGAAAACGTGTATGTTATGACATTGATGGATATTCGCTACATATAGGTTGAGGATGTTCATATGGAGAAGGGTCAGACAACTACTGTTGGGACTCTCCATTTGACTACTCACCAGTTGTTCTTTAATTCCCCCAACGAAGAACTATGGGTATGTCCAATCGATAATATAAT
>CAJVPJ010001233.1:0-11248 GCA_910592205.1 Paraglomus occultum | reverse complement strand
AGGAATTTTGTAAGTTCTTAATTCTGTTAGAAATGTTAAAGATTGCACTTTTGTTTTTCTTAGAAAAGGATTGTGAACATGCACTCTCAAGAAATGCTTTAAAAAGCATTCAAATTTTATGTTTTGGAACAGAATAAGGACATAGTCAATTAAGAAATTTAAAACATAAAATCAGCAGAAAACAAATTAATTTGTTGAAACAAAACCAATATAGGCGTTTATTTAAACAAGCAATAGCAGTAGCAAATTTTTGTTCTTATCTGTTTATTATATTTACCCGAATAAATTGGTAATCTGAAAGTAATATATATGATAATAATAAGGAATTGTGATACGATGATAAGTCGGACATCCATGCCCACCCCGTCATGTCCGACTCATCGAGTTTCCCTATGTATGTGTGTATTTTGCAAATTATAATGTATATTTGTTCTTATCCACTCTTAGGAAACATTACTTGTTGGTATGTTGGATGTTCATGTTGAAGCTGATATTGACTACAACTTGTCTGTTTGCTGCATTATTATTATGAATAAATTAATATTTCCAGCACAGTTATATCTATTAATAGCTGTACAAGTTTCACTCTGTCTTATAAAGTCTAGTCTTCTGGGCATTGCTATGCTCAATCATGTCACATTGTACATCCAAGATATATGATAGCAGAATTCATGTCTTGTATGTAAGTGTATTTTTCGTATTATAATTTCCCAATAATAACCAGAGCCAGATGAGAAATCAAAAAAGCTTACGGAATTTATCTTTATTATTTAACATCAGAAAAGTGGGTCAATGGTGGAGCAATTTTGTGTCTAATTCAATTTCAAAGGTATGTTTAATTGGTTTTTCAGACAATATTGCTTCTTCAAATGCTCAGGATTTCGAATAAAATTATCACTGTCAAAAGACAATGGAAGACCTGTTAAATTACTGTTTATCTCTGTTGTACCTGATTCACACTACTCTAGGATAACATGATGCTTCTGTCTTTATTAGTATTAGCTTCCATTATTTCCACCCCTATTGACATTGTATCTTGTCTTTTTTTTTTTATTTTCAGTCTTTCAGAACAAGGATTATGTTGCACGTTCATATTCTGGGTTATTATTACTATTATTTATATTACGTTTTGGCTTGCAAATTCGTTTTTTTTTTGTTATGTGACAATAACAACTGCTACACTTTTTTCACTTGGTTCTTAAACAAATAAGCATGAGCATGATAATAATAATAATAATAAGTATGAAACAATGAGCATAGTAACCAATTTGCACGTGTTATTATGAATACCTTGAGATGTGTTAATTGTACCCATTTTGTTTCTTAAAAGTGTATATAATTTTAATCTTAATTGTATTATTGTGTTGAGTGTAATGCTGATGTCAAATAATTGAGCGATCTGTTAATGTAGTTCAGTAGTTACAACCAGATATTATGGCTTTTTTATATTTCTTTCTGTGTATTTTTGTTTTGTCTTTGCAACGTGTTTATAATAGGAAATTGACTGCACTCATAATTACATAGTAATCAATCAAAAAATTCTGAACCTTTATAATACGGCTTTGAATAAGGGTTTGATTGAAAACTTGTCTAATAATAACTGTTTTGTAAATTACAGACAACAAATGCAATGTATACATGTGCAACCGCCCATTCGGACGACGGCTTCGGCTCCAATTACAATTGTTAAAAATTTAGCTCATCTCGGTTGATGATGTCTAGTATTAGTAATATTTTTCATTTCACATTCTAATAACACTTGATCAAAATATTCGCCACTTGTCAGTGATAAATTTAAAAATATTATCAATATATACTGATAATAAATAAATTATTCAAATTAATAGATATTACATGTGATATAGTTATGTAGGATGACGAATACTGGGTTTGTATAACTTTTTCAAATATATTGATCGATAGTGTGTTATCACAGTCAATAATTGTTTGAGTAAAGTAAAAAGAAAACGTAATTTTGGTAATCAAATTTTATCGCATAACTAATGTCTAAGTTTCCCACAAACACACAGATAAGGATTCACTGTATACTTTTGTTTCTGAGTTACTGCCGCAGATAAGAACTGCGTGTTTACTTAATCCTACAAATAAGCGCGGCGATATAAAATCTCCAGTTGGTTAAATGTGCATAAAATCTGTCAATAATGTTCAACAAAAGGTCTAATATCGCAGCAATACGCTTGCGTAGTGTGACGGACTTAGGAGAAGAAAGATAGGAACCGGCAAATGAGAATAATAGTTTTCTATAATTTACCAACCTTAACTAAAGAAAATCGTAAATCTTTTCGTTATTTTCATAAGTATTTGTTCGGTCGAATCAGATCATATCATTGCGAAGACGGTTTTGTCACTTTGCATCAATGACGAACAGCGGCGCTCACTGACTGCTACTAACCTGGGGAAAGAAAAAATTGGTATACTATTGCTTTATTGCATATAAACTTCCCAATTTGGTAAAATGGTATAACTTATGTTGAAACTATCCACTTTATGTTGTAACAAACGTATCAAAAGTTATTAGTAGTGTTGAGTCAGTTTTGAACCGAGTTCCAAACTCAGACATAACAGCTCTACGCTTCTTCTCTGGTGTAACTTTATCGATTTAATGAATTTGCTATGTTTCAGCTATCACAGCATTTGCTTGCGCAAAATTTGCTCCATATAAAAATATTTGTGCAATTTTTGGGAATTAGACGGAATCGCCGTTTGCCTTTATACCTACGTCCGACGGTGTTCCGGCAGAGTTGGAACAGATTCGCTAAAGCATTTTATCGGCAGTGGTGATCTCAATGAGTCAGTAAAGCATGTTTATTTTGTCTCTGGAGGAAAATGGATTGGCCATCAAACAGTCCGATAGAAATCTTTAAAAATAATGTAAAAAGCCAAAAAAATCTTGGTGGAGGAGTGGAATATAATTCCAGAAAGCGTGCTAATAGTTGGTGGAATTAATAAAAACAACGCTGTAAGTTGTTATTGAGGAGCATAAGGAAACAAATTATTATTAAATAAATTTGGCTATTATTATCCTTTATTTCAATACACCTTATTTATGACAATAGCCAGCTCGTTGAAGAGCGATAACAACATAAATAAATTTAATTAATTGTGCTTTTCGAAAATAATAGCAATAGATTTTTACATATTATTATTGTACATGTTGTGCCTCAGTTGGGAATCTGTCTCAGTTCCGGAATGAGGCAACTGAGTTCTGGACTGAGTGACCGGATTCAGAACTGAGACAGGTCCCAAACTCAAACACAACAACTTTGTCAAAATGGCTGTGTGGCGGGGGGAGGGGAAATCTTGCTGGGTGCTCCGCAGTAAGGTCAATTAATAAAAGTGTTGGGGAAAAATGCAGAATTAAGTTCAGTACTATTTGCAAGTTTGGATAAAAAATAAAGGAGGCGCACATCTCGACTGAATCCTCGGTCACCGGCCCATCCTGGCTTGTTTGTTTATCTTTAATCCCCATCTGGTGAGAACTTGAGTTGTTACCTTTCTTGTGTGAGATAATGCGTTTTGTATAATTCTTGTCCGTGAAATTTTTTCGTTTTTTTCCTACCTGCTCTGTATAAACATTGGAAGTTGTAGATAGTGCATACTGTTCCGCTTATTACGGCCCCGCCACAGGCCGCACAAGCCGAGATTATACGGTTTCTCCGACAGAGGATGGGGCAGAGATTTCACACTGGGTGATGATAATATTCGGGATATTTTTGTAAAAAATGTTTGACTTTCTTGTTCTCTTATTCCTCGCTTATGGATCAAATTTTTGGATAAATGATTTCTCCCTCTTTTTCTAACGCGTGGCTTTTCTCTAAATTTTCTATTTTTTGACGGAGGGGTTTTTCATTAATTTTGGTAATAACTAATTCGTCTTCTAATTCCTGTTAGTTAAAAATGTTGTGTTAATATATTATTTGTATCAAATTGAGGCAAGTCTTCCGTCGGCTCGCTCTTTAATGCGATAACAAATTATCGTAATTTACATAGTACATACAGACAGTAAAGATTTTCAAAAAAAAAGACTTTTTCAATTAACTTCGATTATGCAAAGAATAGTTGTTGTTGTTGTTGTCGTTATTATTATTTACATAGCATACATGCGCAAGGGAAATTCTGGCAAAAACTTTTTCAGATGCTTTATTAGTAAACTTTCGTAGAACTGTGTATAATTAAATTTGGGCTTTGAGTAAATATTTATATGAGGGTCTGAGATCAATCGGAAACGTATATAGTGCGCGAAAAAGGTTTTTGAATAAATACTATTTTTTCCAAAATACGCGTCAAATTAAAATAAGTTTTGTGCATTCTATTTTCATGCACTTACAGCGATAAAGATTCGGCCATTCAGCTTGTAACGTGCATCATTTGTCTATTTATTTATATCTTTGTTTGGTTAAAAATACACGACAAGTTTTGATTGACTGACTACAAGCTACGCTGTGGGCAAAATAGTGGCCAGTATGATACGCTATACACTAAATTAACTTTTATTTCTTTCCAAAGGTCGCAAATCTATAGAGTGAACCATAATGCCTATAATATATTAAAAAACTCAAACATAAAATTTTTTAGAAAAAAGCACTTATTTTGATTTGATTCAAACGCATGCCGTCAAGATTGAAAAAATAGCTATAAATAAATCATTTCGTTTTATAGTGTAAGAGCACATCTGTAAATTTTATGCCTTCTGACTATTTCTTGTTACATCAGTAACAAAAACGTTATTCCAAAAATTTTTTCGTGTACTGTATACGTTTTACATCATTCAGCAAAATATCATTTTTTAACAGACCCGGTACATTATTAATTATTTAACTAATCCTACATCATTGTCTTAATTCAAGTAACGAATCATTCTGCTGCGACAACAAGACTTATTATAAACCATGACTGTCACATAGTAGTCGTTCACAGTTACCAATATCACGTGAAATTAGTAAATGCATCCCTTCCTATATCAATAATCTCGTCACGTTGTTAATTGCGTAGCTAAACTTAAAGTTAAATGCGCTGACACACTTCGTACACATGAGCTGATAATTCATAGCCAATCATATTCAGTCTGGTGTAGCGGGGCAAGTAATACAACAGAGACGCCCAAACGTGCAACGAAAATAACAATAACAAGTGTGTACATATTAAGTTCCTAAAATTGCAACTTTCTCGACTATTGGCCGCTACCATTACTTTTGCGTTATTATTGTTAAACATTAAATTAATTTATATTTATTCGGACCTGGGTCGCTTTTCGGGCTAAAACGAACGGGATTTGCGCAAACATATTAAGTAATTATAATTATTATAATAATAGGGCTGAATTGGGGGCGCAACTTAATGTTGTGTCCCGTGGTCAACAGCCATGTGTTAATGATACGGATCAGGAGATGTTCACTCATTATACATGTTCGCCTGCTGCGTATATTACAATTTTACTAAACACACGATTCAACTTGAAATTATTCCTGAAGCAATTTTGGACGACGAAAGACGAGCTTATTTAAATTAGAGCATGAAGCATAGTGGCTTCCTTAACCCAAATCCAAACATTTAGTAAAAGGTTATGTATAAACCGAAATTTAAGGCTAAACAGTTTGTATTGACGGCTTTGGTTAAAATAGAAATCACTACGTGGTTGAATGACGGCGGGAACCTCAAGTGACTCTGTCAAAGTGTGGCGGCGTTTTATCAAAACTTGGCCTAGCGCAACCTGTATCGAAGCTGTATTATGAAATGACGGTCTAACTATAAAAAGTTAACCGTTTGATATAGATTTTTTAAATTCTTGTTCTCTCATTGATGGTAAACTAGTTTAAGACTTCTCAGAGATAATTGGTGTTACCAATACGTATCAACCACTTGGTGTTCTTGACTATTGTGAGTAAATTTTCCGGTTTGTGACCGACCGTTTGTTGGTGGGTGGGTCTCACTTGCTGATGATCGTTATCACATCATGCACTGACATCTGGAGCTCTTCCTTAAATTGCTGCAATATTCACTTGACTTGATCTACATTCCAAAGCACCAATTATCTCCCACAGTTGAAAGAATGAGATCTGTCTGAGAGGCTATTTGTTTATAGAACCAACAGGCATAATAATAAACACTTTACATTTATGCATTATCCACAACATGCCTTGCTTAATATTATGTCGTTTGACAAAGAATTTATTTCCCCATCATTCCCCAACCGAATTTTATCGAACAAGTTATTTTTGATGGCATATTTGATTTCAACAGAGCAACAAAATTGGACAAATCCTTGGATTAAGTTTACCGTTCGTTAAAAATAGCTAATCAATGTAAAATTAATGTATTTTGTGTTACCTTTGGAGGGTAAATCATATTCATATATAGATTAATGTTAATAAGAAATGTCAATAACTAAAAATAGATCAATATGATACTCAGCAAGTGTCATTGACAGCTTTTAAACCAAAGTAGAACGACTTATTTACTGATTGCTTGCCTTACAGATATCAAGCTTGCCTTACGTTAATGTATGTTGTAGTCACAAAATCGTTAAGTCATATAAATTATGCAGGTACTACATACGAAGACCTCAATGACAGTTAAAATGGAAATATCTCATATTATTTCTCATCTTGGATAATAATATGGTAAGATTATTACTGGCTGGCAACGACATACCCGCTATGGTTAAGTTTTACTTTTAAGGCAACCGTAATATTGCAATGATAAGATTTGAATACATCGATTTAACAGTTTGATGATACACAGAGTATGTCCATAAGTTTATTTGTTCAAAAACTCTTTAACACAGTTTTCTTCCCAACGCAACTTTGACGTGGGTACGTTATGCAACATGATGTCATCATGCACCCGCACATTGAAGGTTTTAGCGCCACAATGAAATGTGAAACAATTCTTTTCCTTTTTTGTATATCACTCCTGTAATTGGAAGTCAGCTCGGACGTTCGAATAAAATAAAGATATGTTCCGCTATAAATTGTTTCGAAACCCTTAAATTTCCTTCATTTGTATTCGCTATTCGACATTTGCATAACGATAATGACAGGGCTTATTTGCCGAGCCCCAATGTAAATAGTATCATCAGTTTAACATTATCATGCATTAAGGATATAGGAAGTGAAGAACGATTTATTTAAGGAATCGTTTTAGAGAAAATAAATTATGACTACGACGAAGAGGTTAAAGAAAAATAGGGCGGTGGATATACTCGAGTTATAAGCTTAGAGTAACAACGTATAATTGACGACTGAAGACTTCCTTGATATACAACATGTAGGTCAATAGTCTATTTATTATTACTATTACTATGGGATTGTGAGAGTGGTTCATCTGTTGCCTGGGGACGGAACATGGGTGTGAGAGAAAACTGGGGCATTAGTGCTAGTATTAATACGGCTGAATAAAAAAACACAGATAATTGAATAGTCAGTGCCCAGTCATTTACATGGTGAAGGTCCCATCCGGTGCAAACGTGCCCCTGGCATACTTATTACTATAGAAATAAGTGTGAATGCACATTACGCCACGTCTGTTATTATTATAGTGTTACCATCTGCATTGCCGATGAAACACTTGTTGGTAATCTTTTCTTCGTCTATGTGAACATCAATTGGCCGGCATTTTAATAATTCCTTTCCACTCTCCCTTCTCTTACGTTACATACAGCTTGACCCAATTTTTTTTTATATTTTGACAATTATATTAATGGTTATGACTAACATATTCTCACTTTACGCTACTAGCGTCTATAACACTGTACATCGTACTCTACAATATTACGTGCATAGTCATACCCGTTAATTTTTCATATGCATAATAATCTCTCCGTCCTGCCAATCATTTATATTCTCTGGGAAACTGACTTAATCCTTTTTTACTACTACCACCTTTAACATGCAAAGTATATTGCGGCAATAAAGTTAAAACAAATAAAAGTCAAGTAAACCGTTTGTAAAGCATAAGATGTCAGATTGCGACATGATATATTTTGCAATCGAATTTGAATTTAACGTGTCTTTAACAAGAAACCTGCAGCTTTTAAACATATAAAGATAGAAGCACATGTGTGGTTATTGGCGTTTAATACACAGTCTGAGGACAAACTTACATAGCATACTTATTATTATTATTGTTATTTCCTGCTACCCGTCGAAATAGCATGTGAAAGGAGAATTCGTTGGCCAATAGCATTACGATAATCAAAGTCTGGGGGTTTATTAATGAAACTGAACTTTTATCATTTTAATGGTTTAGCATTTGAGTAATAGTAAGATAAATCGTCAAACTTTCATAGTACACAGTATAATTATAACGAATTAATGAATTAAAAAATTAAATTTAAATGCACATGACCAATAATTCAATTATATTCGAGAATTCCGTTATAAAAACCGCAGTTTTAGAGGTCTGCCTTAGTTATGCCAAGTAAAGAACACGAAATTATGTAAAAAATTATATGGATAGATTGTTATTTGCAACAAGAAACTAGTGATTTAAACTTTGCAGTAATTGTTTTCTTGATTTCAGCATGACTGCGGCTACAATGCTATTTTACAGAAATGCTTATGAAACATGATAATAAAAAAGACAAACACCCTGATAACGTATCTTGTCGCATTACCCAGATTATTGCTTTTCTGATGCCAAAACGTACAAGAATGCAGCAAGTTCTCGTTAGAATGAGAATGAAATCATGTCGCCGGGTTATTCGCCATTGTAATCATCTTGAAGGATAACTGTTCGTCGCGCGTATAAACTCTTTGTTTACTTTAAAAGGGCCATCGCCATTCATTTTCATAAAGTTTATACGTTGCTTGTAGTTTTAAAGCTGATGGCTATTTGGAGAGCTGGTTTTGTTGGATAAAAAAGATTATGGACATCTATCAATCCACCTTTTTATTCGTGTCATTTGACAGTACAATTTGTTATGTTTTTATTATTCAAGACGCGTAACAAACGACTAATTACAGATTTTAATTAAAGATTAAATTTTCCCGCAAATAGTCAAGTTTTTTTTGTCGCATGCTGTATTTGTATGCTTTCTTTTTCTTTTTCTTTTTTTCTTTTTTTAATTTTATTTCTGCTGACGCAATTTTTCTACTAGTAATGATAATGCGTTCGACAAATCGAGAGGAAGCTTCCATATTTCGATTAGTCTACTTAATTCTACAAATAGATTCACATAGCAAGGTTTAATCATAAGCATTCTCACAAAGTCACGTTTGGGAGGGAAAAAAAATATGCCCTACCTTGTTCCACATCACTGTTGGCGTTGTCAATCATTTTTTTTAACCGTATCCAGCAATCGCCAGCTATTTCCAAATATAGTATAGCTTCGCTGGCTATGTCATCGTTCACTAGATATCCGTTGTAATGCATTAAAACATTTGGCAACCAAGACTCGCACTAACATCAAAAATTAACCAATATACCTTCTTGGCTATCCGCATCC
Organism: Paraglomus occultum; assembly: GCA_910592205.1. NCBI lineage: Eukaryota > Fungi > Glomeromycota > Glomeromycetes > Paraglomerales > Paraglomeraceae > Paraglomus > Paraglomus occultum. The sequence continues at coordinate 1,782 of CAJVPJ010001233.1, read as the reverse complement.
TCTGCTTCTTGCGCTAGCGAGACGCTATCATCATCAGAATTATCACTCACGTCATCAGCTTGTTGCGGAACCTCTTCGGATATAAGAAGATTGCTAACTTTCATAACATCATAACGTTCACAGCTATTCGATTGACGGATTTTTCTTTTTTTTGTTCGTTGTGGATACGAGCTGTCTTTTCTAACAGCATTCTTCTTGGTGCTCCTTGTCTGATTCGGAAACGTGTTAATGTTCTTTGCAGTCGCAGCATCTGACCCTAGTTTTGATGCATGATATGAAGCAGTAGACTGCATGATGGGAGTCAGTATTAATCTATTGGACTCGTTTCCAGTTGCCGGTATCGGACAGGTACTGTTCCCTATTCAACATGGAAATATATTTTACACATTAGTTTTGCTCTCGCGATAGGAATCTCTGAACGAATGTCTTTATAAAACATCATCATCCGCATTACCGTCATCGGATCTAGACTTGTCTCCAAAAACACGTTCGTAATATTCGAAACAATGATAAATAAAGCATGCGACCCCAATGGAAATGGCAATGGCTGACTGGCGCTTGTCTGCGAATTTCTTTCGAGTGATGAGATCGAAAAGTTTTTCGGCAAACTTGAGTGGCTGATCAAAAAGATCTACTACCCTGATCGCTGCTGAACTGTGCAAGAGTAGCGGTATTGATAGATAGTTAATGGATTGTCACTTTGGAAACGGAGGACCGGAATCAATCGGTATATATGTTGTGTCTGAGTTCAGGACCTGTCTCAGTTCAGAACCCAGTCACTCAGTCCAGAACTCAGTTGTCTCAGTCTAGAACCCAGACACTTAGTCCAGAACTCAGTTATCTCAGTCCAGAACTGAGACAGGTTCCCAACTGAGGTACAACATATACAAGCGGTATATACGATCTTGGTGGTAACGCATAAATGATCGTGTTGATATGATCTGTTTACCTTTCCAGTTTCAGATACCCACACTTGCTCAACACCTCTAGAGATACTTCAAATAATGACCTCCACTCCTTCACTGCCAGGTAATAACTTTGTGTGCGATAGAGCCACGAGACAAGTTGCTTGAACTGTACTCGATTGTCTGTCCGTTTCTTGGATGCATATGTTTTGGCAGTTTGTGTAGATGCACTGACTGACTTGGAATGTTTTGCGGTTATTCGTACGTTGGATACCGAAGAAGTTGTTGGTGTGATCGTTGTGGTCGGAGAGTCGTTGTCATACACTGTGATTTTCCGCCGTAGTATAAACGGAAGAAACTGTGTTGCTTTGGAAAGAAACCGAACGTTCAAGTAAGTAAGAGTAGGTGATTCATTGTTTTATTGGGGAGTCGATTGAGTTAACACTCCACCCATAGGTCGTAAGTCGAACGACTGATGCCAAAGAATGAATAAGCAATATTGACTAACCTAATAGTATCCGATATGGATTATTCACTGGCAGAGCCTGTCGATCTTCGCACCTAATAGTAAGTTCAGCCGCGTGTATCTTTATTATGTGAAAATAAAAAAGTTGATAAGAGATATCGACAACAGTCCATATAACAGCCATACTAAATTTAATTACCCCCAGGTAAAATGCTGATTCTGTGTTTTGATCCACTTTTAAAACTACGTTAAATAAATTACAAGCGTCTAAAAACTTCTCTTTTGACTCATAAAATACTTTACAGAAAGTATTGAAGGACAAAATATGGTTGGGTGAGTTCGTCGGCAGGTAATCACAGTGATTTGCACCATTACGGTTTCTTACTTGCGCTACGCCGAAGTATATCCTCC
>CAJVPJ010001232.1:0-11255 GCA_910592205.1 Paraglomus occultum | reverse complement strand
TTTTTGCATTATTCCCTAAATGCACACTTTCACACTTTCGGTCCCAAGGGTGTGCATTTAGGGAGAGTTCACTGTATGTAGACATTTCAATTCATGTTGGAAAGGAGCAAAATATTTTTCGCTCATATACTAATCTTGTGTACACAATGCTTATTCTTTGAGAACAGTTTAACCGGAAATTCAGAGACGTCTGAAGAGATTCAAAAGACTGCTATGATACTAGAGGATGTGTCACCTGATGTCTTCGAAATTCTGCTTAGGTAAATTCATTTTATAACATTACCGAAATATGCTTATTATCATATCAAATACTAATACTATTACTATAAATAAATTGCCCTCTGCAGGTTTATTTATACTGGGCAAATTTTCTATGATTCATGCAAACTTGTGAGTTGGATTAGCCTTCTGAATGGAGCTAGTAAACTTGAACTACTTAATCTTCTCATTGCAATTGAAACTTACTTGATTGAGAAACAAAAGGAATGGATTCAACAGAATATTATTACAGTTCATCAGTGTGCTCTTTCTACTGCTCTTTTGAATAGGCAATCAAGTTATGGTTTTACAACTAGATGTTGTATTTAAATCAAACTATTTTACAACTTTACCAAAGGAGACCTTATACTTAATCAATTTTCTCAAAAATGATGACCTTAGCATGGAAGAAGATGGCATTTGGATGTCAGTTCTGCAATGGGCCACTAAACAAGTGCCTGGGCTTGAACTTGGAAATTGATCTGGATAATTGGTCATCACATGAAATTAGTACAGTGAAAGACATTATAGCAGATTGTATACTAATACCTCACATCAATATGCCTGCTGATAAGGCTTTTCTATTTGATGATTTATTACCAAGAAAATTGTGTCATGATATACTCAATTGTCAAATGAAGAAAGATTATGTTCCAAGCACTACAATTCTATTATCAAGAACAGGACAAATGTATAATCTTGATTCAATTATCAATAACAATGAAGAAGATCAATATAATCCTGGTGATTGTTATGAAAATGGAATCAGGGTAGAAAAAGATATCAAAAAGGCTGTTGAATTATACAAACAAGCAGCTGAACAAGGTAAAGGAAGTGTTAGGGCACAAAATAGTCTTGGTGTGTGTTATTTCTTATGAGAGTGGAACTGGAGTAGAAAAGAATGAACAAATACAAAATGCAGTTGAATGGTTTCAAGAAGCAGCTGAACATTGTGATATTGATGTGCAATGTAATCTTGGTGTGTGTTATTATGATGGAACTGGAGTAGGAAAATATGATCAAAAGACATTTGCATTGTATTAAAAAGCAGCTGAACAAGGTGTTGCTGAGGCACAATATTATCTTGGTTTGTGTTATTATGATGGAACTGGAGTAGCAAAAGATAAGCAAAAGGCAGTCGAATGGTATCAAAAAGCTGTGTGAACAAGAATATGCTCAAGTGCAATATACTCTTGGTTTGTGTTATTGTACTGGAACTGGAGTAGAGAAGATGAAGAAAAGGCAGTTGAATTGTATCAAAAAGCAGCTGAACAAGGATATGCTCAAGCACATATTCTTGGCTTGTGTTATGATACTGGAAGGGGAGTAGAAAAAGATGAGCAAAAGATAGTTAAATGGTATCAAAAAGCAGCTGAACAAGGAAATGCTCAAGCACAATATGATCTTGGTCAGTGTTTTGTTAATGGGACTGGTATAGAAGAAGATGAACAGAAGGCAGTTGAGTGGGATCAAAAAGCAGCTGAACAAGGGCTTGCCAATGCTCAATATTAATATAATCTTGCTGTATGTTACACCAGTGGAACTGGAGTGGAAAAGAATGAACAAATAGCAGTTAAATGGTATCTAAAAGCAGCTGAACAAGGACATGCCAAAGCAGTTGAATGGCATAAAAAGACAACTGAACAGTGGGAGACTGCTCATGTTTTTTTGCAAAATATTAATATGTTATAAAAATGTGATCAGAGTAGAAAAAAAAACCAATAATGTCAGAATGTAAAACATACATATCTGTTAATGTGAGTTAATATTAAATGGTAGATTTTATTATTTATTATGAAAACATTTTAATAGTAGTTATATAACTAAATTTGTGGTCATAATGTTGGGCTTTCATAAAAGTTTTTTATTTGTATTTATATACCAAATTGCGTTCACAACATCTCAAAACTGACCGTCATTACTTTTGTACAGCACTGTATTTTAGTAACAAATACGCAGTCAGTCTTGATAATCGATTTTGGCACAAGTCGGCCGCTTTTTCACTATTTAAAAATTTTCGATATGCCGGCAACGGCTCTCAGCTAACTTAGGGTGTGTCTCGATAAGTCAGTTTTACGTGACAACTTGTAAGACGTGTTAATATTAAAGAGAAAGAAAAAACGAAACTTGTCTTTCTACTATGTTGTTAATTGAGTGTTTTACACACAGTTATTATAAAAAATATTATTTGCGGAAACGTAAAGATTTTTTGTGTAACTAATTTAGCATTTTATTATAAATGCCTATTACTATGTTTGGTAAATATCAGATTTGTGAGTTAAAATAAGCCAATAGTCATTGAGCTTCAAACTATGACTATAGTAGGTGGATAATAATTTTGTACTTATTCGATTATTTCACTGACTTGTTGAAGATTGCGAAATCAAGTATATGATATGTAAGCTTCACATCAGTGCAATTGTTCTACCATGTATCAAATAGTTGTGACGAATTAAAATAGTATCAGTCACTTTAATATTAATATAGAATTTTAATGTACTAGTACAGACATTTGCAATAGCAATTCTTGTTATAATCTTTAATTTTCCGAGATTGCGTCTTTTTTTCTTCTCCAGAACTGTACATAATAATTCATAATAATAACAACACATGCAATTTATTTCTCACATAGACTGCACATTATCAAGTCGGTAATAGTAATGAGCATACGATATCCACTTACGTAGCGAATATCGTTTAATAACCAACAGTCTGACATAGACAGAAAACAGAGAAATCTTTATATTTATTGTACAACAGTTGTAGTTGTCATCTGTCAAATCTCCATAGTCTTCAGATCTTCAATTAAGTAACGCGTATGTTGACGTGCTTGCGAAGGAATAGCCAAACGTTCACGCAAAAATGTCTATCAATACGCGATTGCAATTGCAAAATATCAGTGTAATTCTCATATCCAATTTTTACCATTAATATTAATTGATTACCAAATTTGAATCCCCCCTTGAAATTATGTTTGCGAGACACATTGAATGACTTTAAATTATTTTGTTCTTACTCTTCAAACAATAGTAATAACTACATACTCTACACCATGAATAATAACAAGCCGAATAAACCATTTACTTTTGGTTTCTCACAGAGTTCGTCCAATAAAAGCACAAAATCAGTATTTGATACTGGCGATTCTCCCCGTCATAAGCCTCCGCCATTAGATCAATCTTCAGAAGATGAAATGCAGCCCAAGAAACGAAAGCTCGTTAAATTGGACGACGACGAGCCATTAGAAAGTAGCAAAACGGAAAGCAGGTCGACTGCAGAAGAGCAGGAATACAAGGAACACGAGTTTGTTGGCGATCTTGAAGACGATAGGCCAGCGCAGCCGACTACTTCGACAGGTTAAGAGTCTGATACTGCAATTCCCATTCTCGTGGACCTGATGTACTTAAATACTTGTTTTTGACTGTAGGTATAAGGGGGTTTGTACCGCAGGGATATAGTGCCAATAGGGGGTTAGAAAAGTCTGTCACTACAAAATTGACAACTCCCCAACCGAAAGCACCAGAGAATGAGGACGAAGAAGAGGATGATCCATTGGATGCATTTATGCTCGATATAGATAATCAAGTAAAGAAGGAGAGTATGGAAGATTCTCAAAAGGAAAAGGTAAGTCTCGATGTTGACTTCTTTTTTTTTTTTTGTTTCTTGATAACTCATATCATTTCTCAACCGTTACGTGACAGATACGTAGGGACGATATTGAAGACGAAGATTATGTAGAGAGCTATCTCAAACACATGAGAAAAAGAGGCATAGAAATTGGCAGAAGTCAAAGACAGACAATAGAAAGAGATGAGGTTGATATGATTACATGCGTGGAATGTTGTTGATTAATAGCAAGAGATCAGAAGATTTATGTGCAAATTCTTTACTAGAACGTCGACTCGGATGAAGAGGTTTATGCAACTGCCCGAGCGATTGATGCACAATTAGAGTATGTATTGAAGGATGAGGCTTGTTGTTATATAATGCAAACACTTTCCTCATCGTCAATAATCATCTTTAGATATGATTCAGATGATAATCCTATCGTAGAACAGAAACGCAAGGATATTGAACCTCTCCCCGCCGTCGGTAACTAGCATGCAAACGATCTTATCGTTGTAATATATGAAAGATGATGAATTGAATGGGTCATATTATCTGTTTTACAGATCATTCGCGGATCGAGTATCCTGAGATTGAGAAAGATTTCTACGAAGAGCATCCTGAAATTGCGGCAATGTCGGAAGAGAAATTAAGGCAGATTAGAAAGGATTTAGGTATGCCGTGCAAATAATACTTGGAAAACGCAAGAAGAAATGATCTTGTGCAGTATGGTTTGATGCATGTAAACGCCAGCGTGCGGACGGCAAAGGCTCAAAAAGAGAGAAATACTGATGCCGATAAAAGTTTTACATACATCACACCAAAGCATGTTAATTCATGCTACATTATTCAGTCCTGACTGATAACGACTACTGTATCTCTGTTTTTACCACGTTTGTTATCTGATATCAATCCCACCTATGTTTTCCATCCAGACATGCACGTCTCTGGTGTTGATGTTGCCAAGCCATGCATCGCATTTGCACATTTTGGTTTTGACGAAGCATTAGTGGATAATATTGTCAAACACGGTTACAGCGAACCTACGGCTATTCAGAAACAGGTAGATAATAATTTGGCGTGTTAAACTCCGTGAAGATAACAGAAGATAGTATGTTTTGTTCTGTGCTTACGCAAACACGATTTCGTTGTATTAGGCAGTGCCGGTTGCTCTCTCGGGAAGAGACATTATTGGAATAGCCAAAACAGGTAACATAAAATTATCAATCATGATATTAACTATTATTCTCGATACTACTAAAATAAATGTTTAACTACTTTAACCAGGTTCTGGTAAAACGGCTGCATTCATATGGCCAATGTTGATTCACATCATGGATCAACCCGAGCTTCAAACCGGTATCTATTTTCATATCGCAGACTCGTCGGCTATTAAATGAGACTATGTCATTCCACTGAGAAATGGCCGCCGGTTTTCATTCGTGCTACGAGTACCACGACTGTTATGGTATATTCTAAACTCGAACTTTATCTTCATTCAAAGGTGAAGGCCCGATAGGCTTAATTTTGGCACCCACTAGGGAACTGGCCGGTCAAATCTACACCGAGGCCAAGAAATTTGCCAAATGCTATGGTCTGAGGTAGAAGTAACAGAATGTTTAGCGAGTGAATTGTATGAAAACAAGGGGCATGAAGACGACACACACTACTTTCTCTCTTCTCTCTGCAAATCCAATCTACCATTGATCAATGCTATGCAGAGTTGCAGCCGTGTATGGCGGTGCTTCAAAGATGGACCAATTCAAGGAGCTTCGGCCAGGTGGAATTGAGATTCTTGTCGGTACGCCGGTGAGTAGATCCATAGTTGATATTTGCATATATGCGTACAGAACGGTGTATCACCATGTTGTGAGAGTGTTTTTTTTATGAATTTATCGTTGATCGTGAGTTGTACACTAAATAATCAGGGACGACTGATTGATATGGTCAAAATGAAAGCAACTAACTTTCGTAGAGTTAGTTTCTTAGTACTTGATGAAGCCGATCGAATGTTTGATCTTGGATTTGGTGGGTTTCTCGGATAAATTGAAAAGCCCTAGAGAAGATAAAAGTTTTAATATGGCTTTTTCCCCCTCATAACATTTCTCGATCCGCAGAACCGCAAGTGCGTTCTATTTGTGACAATATTCGACCAGATCGACAGAGTATGTAAAGTACCGCTTCGTATTACTTTGTGTTGTTATCACTACGCGTTAATTAATACTCTTAATTTTTCTTCTAGCACTACTATTCAGCGCGACATTTCCGAAGAAAGTAGAAAGACTCGCGCGTGAAGTTACCACAGCACCAGTGCGGATAAGCATTGGTAACGTTGGGCAGGTAATAAACTTGTCCTGCGCTGAGCTATACTTGTTATTGAAAATGCTTATAGGATGTATTTATTTTAGGCGAATACGGATATTACTCAAGTAATAGAAATAGTACCTGATGACGGATATAAATGGGGATGGCTTATGGCTCACCTGGTTTCGTTGTGTCTCGGTGAGCAATAATACGACAGGTTGTGGATATGCTTTTCCGTGTTGTTACATCCTCTAATACGTACCTTTTCCATACTAGAGGGAAGTGTTCTTATTTTCGTTAGCCGTAAGGGTGGTGTCGACGAACTATCGATGAATATCAGAGAGAATGGATATAAATGTACGTAATATAGTTTTTTGCAATTAGTATATAATTTGACAAGATTGGCTCACTTTATATATTTAGGTGGTGCTTTACATGGTGACATGCTTCAATATGAACGAGACAAAGTACTAAGGGAATACAAAAACAACGAGTTTCCCATATTAGTAGCAACAGACGTTGCAGGTAGACTACGACCCGAAATTAATTATGAACGAAGATAAATGATTGGTTTTGTTAACGATTTTTTTGTTCATTGTAACAAAAAGCGAGGGGGCTCGATATTAAATCCGTCAAGACAGTGGTTAACTATGACATAGCACGGGATATTGATTCGCACGTACATCGTATTGGGAGAACAGGAAGGGCAGGTACGTTATATTTATCTATACATAATAGAAAATGAAAAAAAAAAAAAGATTCTAACTAAATTATAACAGGCGAAAAGGGAACCGCGTATACTCTGATAACACAAAAGGAGGACAGCTTTGCTGCTCAACTAGTTAGGAATTTAGAAACATCTGGGCAGGCGGTTCCTGATAAACTAATGGAACTGGCGATGAAGGTAAGAAGATCTACTGTTGGTGTGGGCAATTCTATTCATAGGACTGCTTATACACGTGCCAATAATTTCTAATCTGGGACATTTCAATAGAATTCAAAGTTCAGGAAATCTCGACAGATGATTCGTGGGGGCGGCCGTGGTCGAGGAAACAGAGGCAAAGGCAAACGTGGGAGAGACTTTGGAGGTACGACAATGCATAAAGTATATTGCTTGACACGGTCAACACGCTTATTTTTAGAGTTTAACCATGCCAAAACAAGTTAAAGTTTTGTACAAAGCAAATTGACATGAATGTACATCTTAATAATACATAAACTTATGTGTCCATTCCAGTTCGTGGAGGGATAGGCGCAACTGGTGCAAACGCCATCCCACGGGGTAACACTACTCGACAGTCAATGCAAACACCTCCGCCACCGCCTTCACAAAGCAGTGAGAGTAGTTATTCTAGTCATAGCAATGTTGCAAGCACTCAATCGCGGTATCAGATAAGTTTTCAAAAAGCCACAGCCGCCGAGCCTGCACTGGGAAGTTTGCATACTGGCAGTCAGAGTGGGCAAAGTGGACAGAATGCAGGGTCTAGTTCTACAGTCAAGAAGAGACGGTGGGATTCGTGATCGACACTAGTATTTTCTCTATGGTTATCAATAAATCTGTTTGTACCTTTATATTAACGAACATGTGCTTGGCGTACACACGTTCATACTTTTCGTTTCTAAAGACAGAAGCAATATCGTATGTAGCACATTGTAGTCAATCACTTTGAATCTTCTATGGATTGACAACAAAATGAAACTAATAAACTGTTATAATAAACTTCACATGGGAGAGGGGGAGACAAAGTTAAGGCTAATATCAAATTTTACTGTCCTCGTGAATGTCTGAAGGCTGAGGATTGCGTTTCTCAGTGGAACCTTAAGTAGATTCGTCTGACCAAATTAATGCTTTCTTCCACACTTGGAGTCGACTTTTTTATTTAAAATGAGAGGCTTTTCTAAAGAAATGCAAAAACGTATATTTCTTCATAAAGTGCTGGGTTTTTTTTTTGAAATTTGTCGGTTTTAAGATTAGGAATCGTTTGTAGTGATTTCTCAGATTTTTGACGTGTTATGCTTACAATAGCAGCGATTTTCATTTTGTCGATTGAGAATGCACGCGGCCCCCGACCTGATTGTTTTTTTTTCTGATTCACAGGCTGCAAAGAACCTTGCGGTGGGTGGCATTCTATCATTCACATTTTGTAAACCTAGAACAATTATATCACATTGTTGAGAATCAGAAGTTCTCTGCCAAGACCCGTTTATTGAGCACGCCAAGATTGAAAATAACATCCATCCTATTTAGGCAACCGATACAGTAGATAGTACAAAATAAAAATTTCTTCCTATACATATAAACGCGATCTGTACGTAATATCCAAAGAAATTATATAAAATATATCAAATCCAGCTGTCAGAAATCATCTGACAAGTACTTTTCAATCAATGCAATACTTATACACATACACTCTTTTCTTCTTGACCGCTTTCATTTTTCTCACTGATATCCCATCTGCCTATTCTTTACCGTCAAACGCGGCCGATGTGGTGCTAGCCGTTGATGTTGATGTTGAAGTTGACATATCTTATTTCTATATGCCAGATTTAGAAATCGAGCCCAGCCTTACCAATGAGCTTTTGGGTATAGTCGAGAGCGTAAAATTTTCCGCAGAAAAATCCATCGAGAATGACGTTTTAAAGGAATCAGTCAGAATATTGGCTCTCCATGATAGAGCTTATGAAGGCATTAAGCGAGTTGTGTTGTTAACGGAAAGGATAGCCGAAAAAAGAAAAGACGAATTGATTGATTATATTTTATATGCAAGCAGAAAACTGTTGAGAGAATATAAAGCGCCGAGTTTCGAGGATAATGAAGAAAATGAACAAGACGGTGCACAAGCCGATAACGATTCATGGGAGGAGGAATGAGTAATGTATGAAATCACGGAAGTAGAATGGGAAGCAATCGCGAATAATTTGAAAACGTCTTCAGTTGAAGAAGATTGTGACCGGCGGATTATAGTACATCCTCGAGCACAACATATTTTTGTCATAATTGTTTTAATTGCCAAGGAAAGCTATCGATTTCACTGGATGGTTTTTAGAAACGGTTAGGGTTATTATTTAATTCTGTTGATTATGACAATCCCCAAACATTTAACTTTTTTTTTTATCTCGTCCGTTTCTTTTGGACATCTGAGCAATAGATTCGTTTTCTACTATTTTTTTTTTTTTAGATTATGTATATTTCTCAATGGGATTAGAATTTTTTATGTTTCGGTAGTATGACAATCAAACACGTATTTGTGATTTAATTCAGAGTTTCTATTGCTGTCATAATAAATGCTCCAATGAATGGACATTGGTTACAATAGTTGAGGGGAGAGAAGAAGGAATTTTGAGACCGTGTACTTAAATTTCATTTAAACAAATTTTTCTTGTCATTAATGGCGTATTCGAACATAAACAAAGATAATCTTCTCTACAGTGTAGTAAAGCTACCATAATAATAATACAACTGTTCGTTTCTGCAACTCAACGAAGTGTCGAGGCTCGTTCTAGTAAATATTTATTTCTCCAAGTGCGACTTACGTAATTTACGTAATGCTATTGCAAAAAAAAACAAAACACAACATTATTCGTCGTGAAATTGATACTATGCCTACAAAAAGTTGGATTATTTCTCTTTTCAGACAAAGATAACATTTTTGAACTTTTTGAAAGTGATAATAAAGGCTGACTATTACAGTAATAAAATCACAATATAATGCGCATTAAAAAAGTTCAGAAACATAAAGATAATTTTTGATTCAACAATAAGTTATTTCAAAGCTATCAATAGTTTGGAGAAATGCAACGGGTAATCCGGTCTCAAGGCGTTGGTTTTTAGGTTTTACTGCATTGAGAACTACAATTGGGTTGATCCAATGTCATTAAGATTTTTCGTTTCGGGACAAATACCAAGTCAACAGCGAATAATACTCTAGTTGAATGCTGAACCACTGGTAGAGAACGTACAGATTTATTGACTGAAGAGGCGAAGCCTCTTAAATTCTTTTTCACTCTAGTTCATTAAAATGGGTCTGGTTCATTTCACGGACAAAAACTACCAAAAAGGATAACTTTAGAATAATGTTAAAGAGGTGAAATGATTGTCGGCGAAATGAATGCCTCCCATTAAAATAACTGACTACCCGGGCATGCCGCAAAAGGAATGCGCGGCTACTGACTAAATACAGAGCTTTGTGGTCTTTATTAGGTCACGTCACTTATTATTATGTCGTGTCGCCCCATGCAAATAATAAATAACAATAACACAAGTAATTATAATGAATTTCAGCAATAGCGAACAAAGCATAAGAATCGTTGTTGAAAGACTAGTGAGTGATTAACTGACCGTTCGCTGCACAATGGCATACGAGGTATAGGCGAGCGTATGAAAACATCCTCACTTTGCTAATTAACCTTTGCATGTTATGTTGTAGGAAGCTGAAGCTCTACCTTTGCATGCGCTTCTCGTGCATCCGTTATGACTTCAATTAATGGAACAAGGGTTTATATCCGCAGATGAACAAATAGAGAAATTGTTAACTGGCTTGAACTATTCTCGAAATATTTATGCACTCAAATACATTCTCAAACATAAAGGAGATGCTGTGTCAGTAGATGCTACCTCTGCCTGCATGTTGTACTTTCGCAATAAATAATGAACTGGCGTATCAACAATTTTCAGAATCAACATGAGATTGGGCCTACTGGATGCAAGTCTGCGCATAGTTATTATACTGTTTGGCCTCACCGATGGCATATCTCTTCTACCCGCTATTATCAGACGAAAATAATTGCGTCGGGCGATTGTTTTCATAGCCAATATTAATATTGCCTTCACATCTTTAATTATCAAATCAAATTTCTTCTGTAGCTCACCGTTACTTCAATAAAAACATATTTAGAGAACTTTTCCCTGGTAATCGTACTGTAGAGCGATAATTCTCTATTATGAATAATCTATATTGTCCATCAATTTGCTCGAGTTCGGCACATGCGATTGTTGTTAACTGCTAATCGCGTATACACTCACTGGACAAAAGTCTACGTAATTTTTGTCGATCACATAGTAAAACATATGAAAAATCTATTTTTTC
>CAJVPJ010001231.1:0-11257 GCA_910592205.1 Paraglomus occultum | reverse complement strand
AATTTGCACCAGAGTGACCAAAGAATAGGTTATACTCATCAATGGCTTTGGGTCCGAGTATTTTCCTCCCATGCAATTACTCTGGTGCTATTACTATTTATATTTTCATAAGCGCGTATTCAATAATCGAAATTATAAATTTTATGCTTACGAAAAATTGAATTATTTTACATGTTTGACTTTTTGATTGCATTTGTGTCAAGGCGGCAAAATATGATCGAGCAGTCTTATAAATCTTTCGTTGACAGGTCGCCCGATCAGTGGAGGTGTTGGCGGGAAGCTTGTACGTTAAATTTACTCTAGTTTCCGCTTCTTTCTTGGTTTATTATGAGTTGGTGGTATAATTTTCCTTTCCTCTTGGTAAACTTCATAAGTAATTTTTTCTTGATCTAGATATTCCTGGTGAGTTTGGGTATTATTGGTTTTAAAAACATAGGGAGCAAGTTTTTCTCCTTGTTTGCTTCTAATAGTGCTGTAATTCTTGGGTTTTATGGTGAATTTAATGTAAATTAGTTTCATATTAATGTTTTATATATAGAGATAATTCTATATTAATCCTGTTATGGTTTATAATTATCACATTCTGGTATGATAAAAGGAACATTAAAATTAACAAGCCCATAATAATAAGTTATGAATGCACATTATCACTTTTCAAAACATCATCAGTCACACTGGTTAATTTTACAGCCACATCATAATCAGTCCTTCATTTATGTCACATAATCAAATGTTCACTTTGTCTGGTTTTGTTACAGTCTACCCCATATATTAATATATAGAAGCATTTGAAAAAATAAAAGTGGAGATCAATCCACTAAGAACATCAGAACAAAACTATCAAGTCGAGCATATGATAGATTTATTATGAGAACCGTAATAATAATAGCAAGAACTCTGTAATCTTCCCAAATATTAATATTACATTAAGCAAACCACTTATTTCTTCAAGACTCAAGATACAAACAGTTGTTTACGAATGACAATAATATTAATATTGGTATTCTCAATCAAATTATAAAATCCTTTACAAAATAAAAATATGCAAATTGTCTTAAAGAATGGAATAAAACTTTCATGCAGGTATAAACAAAAAAGATTAACATAAATGCATTTAAGAAATAGAATTTTTCTTAAAATACTTTGACAATTTCGCATTGTTTATTACTACAATAAGTCCATATTAAATAAACTTTTATAATTAATTAATATTAAAGCAGACCCTAATACTTAAGCAGAATGAAAACACAGTTTCATTATTGTAGATCAGTCATGCTGAAGAGAGCATTTGTAGTAGTAGAGGGTCATATTAATATCTGATGTTGTTGTTACAGAAATCTTCACTTTGATCACATATAATATGGCTACATTCATTATTGTTTATTATCACTCTCTTTCTATACATTGTTAATGAATAAATATATTTGCAAATAATAACAACTCTCAGGGATTGTTTGTCTATTACTATTGCAAAAAATATACAATATAATACCTCTACAAGTGAGAGAATTGGCAAGATGATTGTAAATGCAGATTCCCTTACAAGATTAGAAAAAAGCTCTTCTTCTGGGTTTGGTAACTTTTTTTGCATGAGCATATAGTAATCTATAAACTAAACTTGGTCCAAGTCACTCACACTCATTTTTGAGCTTCCATTCGCTGAATATACGTCCCGCTCGTCCAAGTTATTCTTGTTTCTAACACATTTAACATCATTTGATGCATTACATATTACAAGGATGTATTAGCATTATACGGGTTGCAAATTTGACTTTTCATAATTCTGATGTCGAACCTGAGATTGAATTCCATATAAATTGAACCATTACCTCGCAATGTGTCTCCGGCTATCGGTGTATCAATATTGTTTTTAAATATAAGAGTCACAGATGCATAATAATTATGATAATGAGAACTACCATTTGTCAATTGCCTGACCCACAGTAGCTGGTGAGTCTATTTCGAAAGTGGATGTTCATGCAAATCATAGTCACTGATTCAACTTTGATCAATCGTTGAACGCGCAAGTCAGGCGGTGTCTTTTCCAAAATCAAATTCCGACTATAAATAACAGACATACATGGTGAATTACATGTTCTGCACGAATGAGCAGGAACTTGTCTATTGCACTACCTTTGCTGACCGCTCTATGTCTGTCCCTAGGATCCTTATATGCCACAAATGCAACAGCACCAACGTCAAGAACAGCACTTACCAACTGAAGATTGTGGCGCCGAGGAAATTACCGCTCCATTAGTATTTCAATGCATAAAATGTAGACTTATCGTTGGTGACTCGTTTGCTTGGGTTAATGCAGACAAAGACTTACGAAGTGTTGCTCTACATGGTGGATATGCTTACAATTTTAACTGAATAATGGATTGTATACTTACGCGTCAAAGTATCCGTTATTGACGATTGATTTCATCAGCCAAACCAGCTAATATCAGAGTGGGCACTGAGGTCGAATGGTCGAGGGGTGGTATTGATTTGGGGAGGTATTTTGTATTCCTATACTTTCGAAGTGATCTTTATCATTTCCATCGATTGATGTATTGACCCGTATTTCCCGCACAGTACCTATGTGTTGACATATTGTCATGGATGTGGAAATGTACTTGGAAAAGTCTATCATACAACACCACGCAAATTTGATTATATTCGGTGAGATGTTCACCAGTCATTGATGGCTGTTTTGTCCAAGAAAATAAACGTAAACCTTAAGCGTTGTACTCGTTATTGATAAGAATCTTCTTTTCGTTCTTCAGTGATCTCATTATGATCGATTTAGATCAAGTGACAACGTGAGTGATTGTTTTCTCTCATCACTGTTTTTTTTGGTTATGTAGAGACTCTATCCCCATTGACGGTATTTACCAACACAATGTAGCTACCAACTTGGACAATACCTCAATGACGGAGCTATCCCAGCGGATCTTATAAGTATGCCCAATGCAAGAATGCTTCAATTATCAGTCGATATGGTAAATAAATGTATTGCTTCTTTATGGAACAAGAAATCTCTTTGTATTCATTGATAAATGATGCATATTAAAATTTATCTTCTTTCACAGGTCAAAGACGTTTTATTGGTGATGCATGATCGATTATCAAACATGGAGCATAAATTAGGTCAATCCTCAAGTATGGGCCCCGAGAGTGAATTAAGAGATTTGGGTTTGTAATAATTTAATTGTTCTTTTTTGTGGTGAAAATTAATTTTAAATAAAACAAGGAAAGTTTATTAAGAGTATTATGACAAGAATAAGTAATAGCGAACCAGTAACGCATAGTAATAAACAGAGAATCACGACAGTGTCTTTACCTAATCGATCAAGATGGATAAATAGAAGCGTGTGTAATGTCAGTAAATAGGAAGAGTTAATCGTAGCAAAATTCATTAATAGCTGTCTTTGCGCGATAAAAATCAACTAACCCATTTTGTACTAATCAGAAGCTGATTCAACAACATCCGAGAGATATGTAAGACGCCGCTCCTCAGTCAAGCTCAAAGTCTCTCCATATTCAATGCAACAAAGAACGCCATAAAACCTAGCGTATATTATGATCGATTGTTGCGGGACTTCATATCACTACTGGCGAATGAAGTATGCGAGTTATACATTATGTTCTTGATAATTCAGTCAGATAAACAAAGTATTTTGTCAGTTGCTGGCACTTCAACGATTTCTCTTCATCCAATTAACTCTTATTGGACATATCCTTTTACCTTTAGGGTTATTTTCAAGAGATACGAGTGCAGACATTTATTTTACACAGATGTTTAGATGTCTGCAGGTGAAATTTTGTTGTTTTCTTTACTATCAACCTGCGATACTTATTATAGGACCCCCAGTATTGCGAGTAGCAACATTTCAATGTCCGCCTAGTATTGCTTAATAAATTGATGTGACGCTTCTTTGGAAATTTCCCATCTTGAGCATAGTTTTGTGGAGTTTTTGGGTGAGCATCCAAAAGAGCAAGTTGGTGCAACGACCAAATGAGTATATTTGGGTTAAAATGACACAATGGCTAAGTCACGTGCCAGACAACATACCTGCAAGAAAATACTTGTCCCGCAGAATGAAATTCATATCGCCATGACTATTATAAAGTAAAATTTCTCAATACGCACATCATAGGGATCGACGTGACTTTTGTTCACATCGACAACTCATTCTCTGTAATAATACCAGTATACCTTGGATCTTCAAATAAATAATGAAAGTCACAGGTAGCATTGTAAAGACCGACAATCAAATAGTAAGTTTATTCTAATTTGTCCCTCTTACATTTCTTGTTATTCTCGCGGATTTTGCGGTATTGATTTATCATTAGCGAAATGCATGTAATCATTCTTCCAAATCACTATCCGCATTCCGTATGAATATTAAGTGGACGTAAGACTTTTATCGTATACGATAGTCGTTGATATGCCGTTGTATGCACAATCAGTATACACAACGAACTCTCCTCACTAATAGTTCGTACGAGCAAAAGCATACAACGTGAAGCCGAACACATTGTCATCTATAGTTTTTCGCGTAAGCTACGGCCGCGTTAATTCTTCCTCTTGTTCCTCCTCCTAATTCATCGTTTGAGAAATCAGTTATGACGTAACCGACCCAAAGCAAGCGTGACACTTACCAATAACCTCCGTTGTTCAATAAACCAATAAGGCAAGTTCTTAGGAAACGTAATCAGATCCATATCAAAGAGCTCTATAAACTGCTCGTTGACGTATCTCGCTTTGTTGCCAGCATAACTACGATACTTCCAATCCAACGATCGTTTTGTGTTGATTGGATAAGCACACACATGAGTATGAATTCTTAAAGTAAATATACATATTACCACTCTACCTCGACTACAATCGAACAAAAGTTCCAATCCTGTAATTTGCGTAGACAGCCAACAAATATTCCCGTTTCATGGATGCCCGACCTTCGCCACATAATCATATCACTTATTATTATATGTGCATATATGCTACTTCATCATAAGCTAGTCACTTACGTGCACATAACGAGAATAGGATGATTTGCAACATCCAAGACTAACTCTAATCCATCTTTAATCAGCTCCTCGCTCACCGGTCGCCAACCTATATTGGGCTTCCAGACCTTCAGGCCTAAATGTACCTATAACCTGCATGCATTTATAAAGATGTAACACTTGTTTGGAAATGAATTACTAGACAAAACCCACCAGTCGGATGTTATTTTCTTCCAGAAAATTGGTAACAGCTCGTGTGGTTACTTCAGGTGATAATACAAGAACAGTCTTGAGACGGAGAGACTTTGTAAAGGTAAAATGAGACGGACGAAGCATATCCGATCGGTATACTCCTTTCTCAACAGTCCCAAAGTGCTGTGGTGGAGTCAGCAACATATTTGACCAATAATGAAAGGTTTGTATCTCACGAAGAACGATCAGATTGTTGTTGATATTCAAGAATTCCCGTGATCCGATACACTGGTATCACTTTACTAAATATGAAGCATTCGCTGGAAGATGTTTTTCACGTTGAACTTGGTCTGCAAAACTATTCTTTAGCATTACCACAAAACACTTAACAAAGCAAAGCTCTCTCCATTTATGTAGTAATTTTTCGGTACCTAAATAGAATACCAGTGAGCGTTTGAAATCAAATCATTCGTGATCGGATTTTATTATGAGATTGTGATCCTCGATATAATTAAACTATTAGATGCACATTATAGTAACATGACCATGTATTCCGTTTACAATATATCAACAATGTTATGTCCAACATAGTAACTATCTCTGCCAAGGCTTCCGGGTTTAACCTTTATGTAAATCGCATCATTAACCACCTGCAGATCACAATTATTTTCACAATCCGAATCATAGACCAGGTGAATTTTCTTTTCTCCAGTCACTTCAAGGAAACCTTCTCGCACGAGATCATCATCCTTTGCAACCTTAACTACATTTTCAATTAGAGCGCCATAGTATTGGTAAACGATTTCTCCCAAAGACCTCTTCAACCAACTGGCGTCACTGTCGTTTTTCGCTATACCAACGTTAAGCAGTTCTTCAAAATTGACAACAAACTCATAGTCTTCACCGACTGCTTCCTTAAGCTTTTTTTTAAGAGCGGGAATCTTAAGTTCCCATTCATTGCGAACATTAAGCTTCGTCTCAAGTGGAAACGCTGATCCGGGAGCTTTAATCTTTTTGGAAATTTCGGATCCAACGTATACGTTGTACCCAAAGTTCTTGGGCTCGACCTTGATGTAGAGATCACCATTCTCGATTTCGACATCATTGTAGCTCGCCACTTCCGTATCGAGCACAAGATGAAATGTACGTGACGAAGTTGCTTCAAGGAACTCGTTGCGTGCCAAATCATCTGACGCAGTTTTCTCAATATTGGAAACGAGTGAATCAAAATAACTGCAGGTAATAGACCCTAAACTTCTCGTATACCAATCATGTTGACTTTTATTAGCTTTGATGATTTGCGAGTAAATCTCATCCAAGTCAACCTCAAATCCATAATCTTCGCCAAGCGATGATTTTAGCCGTTTCTTCAACGCTGGGACTTTGAGTTCCCATTCGTCACGAACATCCACCTTGGTTCGAAGTGGCAAGGCAGAATCCGGGTCCTTTACACGATCAACCAAATAATATCCGATGCTGGTGCTTGAACCAAAGTCCTTTGGTCTTGTCTTTATCCAAAATGCATCATCTTTGACTTCAAGAAGTTCATTGGTCTCCAAATCGCTATCGTAAACAAGGTGGATCTTTCTGGTCGTTGTCAGTTTAAGCAATTCGTTTCGAACTAATTCGTCCTTCTCTGCGTATCTTTCAATGTAACCTTTCAGAGAATCGAAATATCCGTAAACAATATCTCCTAAACTGGAAGAAAACCAATCCAAATAGTCAGGTCTCTCTTTAATAGCCTGGGTATAAATTTCGTCGAAGTTAACAACAAAGTCGTAGTCTTCGCCAAGAACCTTCTTTAAAGTTTTCTTGACACCAGGGACCTTCAATTCCCATCCATCCCGAATATTTATCTTTGTACGCAAGGGTAAGACTTCGTCGTCGGCCTTCACATAGTTAAGGATGTAATAACCAACCGATGCGTTGTAGCCAAGATGACCCGGACGCACCTTTATGTAAATTACCCCGTCGACAATTTCTAAATCGTTGTCCCCACTGATCTCGCTATCATTGACTAAATGAATTTCACGCTTGCTTGTGACTTTTATAAAATCGCTACGGACGAGATCGTCGTTCTCCGCGACACGTTTAATGTTGCCCACAAGAGATTCGAAGTATTGATAAGCAATCTGGCCCATACTAGATTTGTACCATTGAGCCTGAGCAGAGTTGGCTCTAGCGGATTCGTCGTGTAATGTAGCAAAATCGACGTGAAATTCATAATCGCTCCCTGTTAGTTTATTCAGAGTTTTCTGCAGTTCAGGAATTTTATTCTGGAACTCGTCACGAATATTTTTACGGGTTGCGAGGGAAAGACCGGTTGTCGTAAGCATGATGAAGATTGGGAAGCGCGTTAGGGTTGTTAACTTTTACACGCTCTGTTTCGTAGTGAGTCGTCGATACGTTAATTGTCAGAGTAACAAGCACTTTGTAAATTGAATTAATTAGTATGAACTAAATATCTGCTAACCATCATTCCTTGAGCGAAGTGCGCGGTCCTTTTATTACTTGCGTTGTTAATGTTCACCACAGTTTGGATAACGTATACGAAGGTTTCAGCCATTCACTAGCGATCACTTGATAGGTCACTAATTAATAACCATTTTCCCGATATGGATGTTTATTTTTTAATGCGTGCGTGCTACGACCTGGTAACTGCACCGCTGTCTTTATTTTAATTCTTTTTTTTTTTGCTCCTTTTTTTTAGCTTACTTCATCAGTATCCAAGACGTTATGGCTGTTATTAGTCACCAAACATTTCGGTAATGGGAAGACTTTTATTTCACAGATGCTAAACTTCTTTAAACAATACTGCAATATCTTGCGTGCCCACAATTAGCATCTTCAATATTGTCATGCATAATGTGTGTAACCAATTATAATTGATGCGCAGGACTCGAAATTGTTTGTTTGTTTTAAATTAGCAATTTGTATTATCACGTTTCTTTTTTTGGCGAAAATGATCAGTGTTACAAGTAATGCTGACACTCTGGTGATCACACTACTATGGTGCAGAACGTCTATACTCGACAATCACATATTAGGTATCTTTAAACTCCTTCAACCTTTTACACAGATATTATTTTTAAAATCTGACCGGTACTTTTGTTCTTCACGGTAAGCTCTACTACTACTAAGTTACCGGTCAAAATTTAAAAATAACATCTGTGTAAAAAGTTATAGTAATAGGGTTTTAAAATCCATAAGTTTGATCGAAATTGAAACAACGTATTAGTAGCATATAATTGGTTAAAATTGGTAGATCGAACTAAATATGTACGGACTATTCGAATTATTAGGCATCTTTAAACTCCTTCAACTTTTTACACAGATATTATTTTTAAATCTGACTGGTACTTTTGTTCTTCACAGTAAGCTCTACAAAGTTACCGGTCTAATTTTAAAAATAATGTCCGTGTAAAAAGTTATAGGGTTTAAAGGACAAGAATAAGATGTAATCATATTACGATACGATATTATTGGTCAATTGAAATTAAAACAAGTCACGTGATTGTCGAGTATAGACGTTCTGCACCATAGCAGATTTATATTTTGAACTCTCATCTTATGTTTACAGCGAACAATCACCGATTAATACGTAAACTTGCTCTATCTAGTCTTATGTTTAAACTACAATGACTTATATTTGTTACAAAAATCACGTGCGATCAATTTTATTTTTATTGATCATCTATTTGCCTAAAACACGCCACGGACTGGTTTACTCGAGCAGAAAAAACTGAGGTTATTCATCTGGATAAGCAGGGCGTTATTACCAGCATCGGGAGCCTGTGCGAAGATTGCGGTCGACCAGATGGATACACTTCAACGCTGGCCGTGCATTGGCTTTATAATATACTCAACATACCCTTATGGCTGTAGTAAAATAATCTACAGTCATATGTCAAAATTTTTATGACGCTAATGTTTTCTGTTTCTGCAGGGAGTATTTTTTTTTTTTATTATTCGATTATGATATGAAAAAATTAACCTTATTATTATAAAATCTACTTTTCAGATTTTCGATCAAACAGTCAAATTGTACAAATCATTTACATTGGCAAAATACAACCTGGAAATCTGGGTAAACTTTATTAATAATATTATATCGGTGCGTTATGTAATTATTATGATTAAATAGAAGTGTAGGGGCAGAGACTAAGAGGGATGAACAAAGCATGAATATTCACGCCTGTCGGGATCTTAGATTCTTATTGCTACTAATAACGAAATTATCTTTCCTTTTTGGCATGAATGTGCTGGGCTTTCACCGATCCAAGCTTCAGCTTTATCCAACGAGGTTTGTATTTGGATTTATAAATGCTTGCCCTTTATTAAGAGAATTGTAATAATCGAAACCATATGACCAAAATTTCAGCGACGGCCCGTCGTCGAAATCACAATGGTTTTATAATCTTTATTATTAAGTTAATAAAGTTCGTCCACAATACTTTCTTCCATCATCAGCAGAACTTTAGTTCTAATTACGATGATTTCGAGAATGGAATCGAGAGAGATATACATGGGTCAATAATAGAAACGATTCCTCATCAAGATTTGAACGATGCGCAAGATTCGATCCAACTTACCAAACCGAAAAAAAGGCAAAACGAGATACTAGAAAAGCTTAGTGGTAAGAGACGAGGAAACAACGTTAATTAGTTCACTTTTATGTAAAGCAAGCAATACCAACATTTTACTCTTTATATATTTGACGCGTGTTCAACTAGGGTTGAAGGCCGAGGATCCAATACCGACGAATAGGAATTGGTAGAAAGATTTACAATATAGAACAGAACTGCGCGTTTATTACTGATTTAATCTGGAGTAACGCCAGCCTAATTTCATGACCAGAATTGAGGCATTAAAAGCAGGACGTCAAAGTCGTGATTAAACGTTGAAAACCAGCGTATACTTATATGTGCACCTAATAAAAAGTAATAAAATTACTAACATTCAACTACAAACCCATTGAAGAACGTCATTATATACATTATCTATTATTCTGAGCAATTTGCTTTGCGTACTAATTTCCCGAGGAACGGGAAATAAGATTATTCTACGATAAAATAATATTCGCATAATTGCAAAATAAACTGTAAAGCGCGAGATCAACACATTCTTATCAATTGCCGTACATTTGCAATCTCGTGGAATACATTTGCGTGAACGAACAGGCATTCAATGGCATAATACTGTCATTTTATTTGAGTCTGTCGTCGTCACAAAAAGTCTGAAAAAAAAAAGGTTTGTCTTACTGTACCGATTGATGTAGCTATCTTTATATCGCAATATTTGTCTTCATTCTGTAACGTTATTTCCATAATTGTTCTATATTTCTATATAGAATATTTGTTAGAAGTCGGGGGAAAAAGCTTATCTTACAGTACCGATTATGTACCTGAACATCGCTCGTATACGCAATCTTCATCTTCATTCGGTAACGTTGTTCCTATATTGCAATAGAATATTTGTTAAAATTGACAGTCTTCTCGTTAATAATGCAACGCTTTTTGCTATATCCAGTTATTAGAACACAATGACAGAACGACAGTTAAAATACGATTCAGTAGTCGACTATTGAACTTTTAACCTTCCTCGTTGTTATTATGATTCACAGAATGGGACATCTTGTATCCCAAAAGTCATAAAGTGTCTAAATAGTAAAAAGTGATTTAACCCATAAACATATTGCTCATTAACCGTAAGCACTTACAATGTGAGCGAAAAGAGCAAAAGAATCGTATGCGAGTAAAATTTACATGCATGTTAAGTTCATGTGTGTGCAAAGAATTGACATGGAATATTAAGTGCCCCTTTGTGGAGGATGAGCATTTGTTGTTTAACGAGTTATTATCGACCGTAAGCCAACGGCATTATACGTTACGTGGGGTGGCTGAAAAGTTTTGCGCGTAGATCTTTATTTCCAGAAATTCATAATAATTATCGATATGACTATTTTATTTCCTCAAGGTACTCTCCATTAATCCCCATGCAGCATTGCAGACGATTCTGCTAACTCTGGAAAGACTTCTCATAGTCGGCTTTTGGGATGGTTTCAGCAACT
>CAJVPJ010001230.1:0-11268 GCA_910592205.1 Paraglomus occultum | reverse complement strand
ATCTCATTGTCGTCTTGTGAATGAAGAAGCTTGTATGCGATCGTTCTACCAAGTGTCTTTGCTTTCGCCTTGAAAACTGCACCATATCCTCCAGCGCCAATGTATACCGTATCAGTAAAGTCATTGAAAGAATAAAACCGGGTGCTCCCTTCTTCAATACTTTTCTTTAACCATTCCTTATCTGAGACAATCGAAGCCATGTTTGTCACTAGTATTTCCGTAACTAGTCCACCGTTATACTGAACATAGTAATAGTACTTGCCATTGTCCACGTGATTTGGCCAATCAGAATGTGATTCACACCAAGATTTCGCAAGCCGAAATAGACTGAACTGAATCAAAAAAGCCGCTGAATAAGGACATACTAATACACAGTACAATCTTAATTATTGCTATGTATCGGTAAATGGAATTGGGTTGAAATATATCAGACGAACTAATAATGTGCCATTTTCGTTATTCGTTATTATTGTTATCATTATAGACAAAGTTAAGACTAACTTATATTAATATAGTATAGGCACCTGCGTATCGACGAAAATTAGCTTATATGAGCGGAGCTATGGCAGCTTCTACTTTTAATTGGATAGATTATCTTTAGCCAGGCCAGTCTGCGAACATCTAGATACTTAATGTTCTCGAGTAATCTACCACTTTCTTCCGATGCGATATCGTAACAATATATCACACGATTTTTCACAAATAAACAACTATCGTATTTTACGAAAAAATATTCTCGGGGCGAAACGGTTAGCGGTTTTTTCCTCAGCTATCTCGAATAATTTTAGGGAATAATCAGCTTGTAGAAATTATATCGTTTATATAATATTATAGTAATAATAAAAAATTGACACATTAAATCTATGTCGTTTACATCTTCTATTATATCTGTTTGAAATACTATTTTTAACTGTCGTAATTGTGTATGCGGCGAGGCTGTGTAGTATAGACATTAGTTTGCGTATAATTACAGCTTGCATGACTACAAAGGCCAGTCAGTGGAAGACATCTCCGATCGAATATTTCTCGTTGAAGCTGCACAGAATGTAGGACGTTTTCAAATCCATTGCCACTCAATTATCGTCGATGGGTAATTTTGTATTGAACTAGGACGTCAATTTAGTTATAAAATACTTCAAGATGTACAAATTCTATGTACAGTATATTAAAACATGCGACAACTTCAAATTTGCTTTTCAAACTCGTTTCTTTCAAAAATTCCGTAGCAAGACGACTTGTGTGTTTTGGATCGTTGTCTTGCTGAAGTCTCTATCTATCTCCAAGCATTCTATTTACTTCTGGAATGTGTTTCTGGAGGACTTCTACGTAAAATTTGGCATTCATTATCCTCCGGAAACAAAATAAACTTGTTTTACCGACCGCGCAAAATCCACCCCATGCAAAGATTTTGTACGATCTTTGGGCATAGGACAAATCGGCTATTCACCTTTGTACCAACGTTCGATGGTGTTCTGGTAAAGTTGGAACGCAGTTTTATCGGCAAATAATGTTTTTCTCCAATTGTCATTAAGGTGTTGACGTGCCCACTCAACACGTCTTTGCTTATGGCTTTGCTTAGCAGTGGCGTTGGTTTAGGCAATGTTTTCGAGTACCCATAAGTGCTCGGGTGCCTCAAAATTGTCATGTGCGACACATCAACACCAGTATTTGACACTTTACGAGCTAAAGTCCGTGTGGATGTTGAGTCATTTTTCCGTATTGACTGTCCGATTAATTTGAAAGTTTGTCTGGTTATTTCCCTAGGACAACCATTGCCTCGCGCGTGATTCACTGTTCTTTTTTCTTTACTTTTTTTTATGTTATCATAATAGTAGAAAGGGGGATACTTGTTCGCGATAAATTTCATGGCCATTACAAATACCCTCATTTCACAATTGTAATATGCATTGACGCTGTGTTTCTTGGTTAGAAACGGGCATTGCGTTTGTATATAAACAAAAGTTGTGTTAAGAATTGGGTTTTAGAACAACTCCCAAATATACTCCTGATTATTATTTTTATTTTCCATTTTACAGCTCCCAAATCGGATAGAAAACAAACGCGTGAGACGCGTTTACGCCGCATAAAAAAATATCCGGGTTTTTTTGTTACAAACTGTAACTACTTATAATGGAAAAAAAATTACGATTCCTCGTATATAACTGCACTACCATGCGAACCAAAGCTGAACATAATCTAAACAAAATACTACCTTCATTACAAACACCCAACAACGAAATACGTCAACTCCAAATTTCCAGACAAGAATACCAACTACCACAAACACAGTGAAACATATCTCAAGTATCACTAGTTATCACATAGTTTTAGTTTGAAGTAAGAATAGCGAAAGATGTGTTTAAAAAGGAGCTTAGTCTCAAGGCCCGTATACCAACGCTCTCCCGAGTATACTGACTCGACAACTGTGTGTTAACTGTAAAAAGAGTTTTGCGCGCATGTCTATGAAAGATACTTTAATTGTTGAAATAATTTACGTAATATGCTTATTAATGCAAGTCATAAAAGCTCAAAGTTAATACAAATTTACTTCGGAAATAACCATTTTCCAAAATATAAACTTACTATTTTACAATCAAAAGATGATATACCACGTACGCAAGAAATAAGACTTGTTTGCCTCGTTGGGCCATTTTTCTGACTCGAACGAATTTCCATACCTGACTGTTAATCTTATGCTTTACTATTATATAATTTTACGCCATACCATTGTCACTTGCTGTGTCACATAGTTTTACGTTGATATCATTGTAATCATGACGATCAGATCAGTTTAATTAAATCATATGTGTGACTTATCGCCTTCCAATACTGACTTTAACCAGCGAAAAAGATAAACTGTTGCGAAAGGTTTTACAGTCATTGTTTGAGAATAGGCCTTGATTAATGTTCAGAAAGACCGGCCTTTTAAGCCACCTTTTAAAGTTCGCCAATGTTAGTGTTGTTCTTATTTACAGAACAATCGCCAATATTATATGTCACAATTGCCCCTTATTGCGTAGGCGTAGATAAATAAATTTATACTTATAAGGTTACGTTACGTGTGACAAGTAATTATTATATCACATGTCATATAACGCAACAGCTTATATTACGCGAACGAGTTATCGAACAAAGAACAATTTTTTGCTGCCCTCTATATTCACACATTTGACACGAAAGAAAGTATCAACAACGAGTTACCACCATATATATTCTTCTCCAAGGCGTAATACAACGTATGTGAACTTAAACGTACGAACAATCAATCTTTTTCGCATCTTTGTCGCACGACAGTTTAATACAACTTACAAACTATACAACCAAACGCTTTTCTTTATTACGCGTGTCGTTTATAACATCTCCTCCTCTAAAGTGTAAGTACAGCAAACAATTACGGGTGTGTAAAGAAGCTCGTACTTTTAAGTCGACTATCGAATAAGGAAAAGTAAAACTAACTTATGTGCCTAATAGTTGTTAAAAACGTTGATCTGTCACATTTTTCCGTACCTTGCGCCGGAGACACTGTTGTTCATACTAAAGTTTTGCTATTACCAGAAGGCATAATAATTACCTTTTTAGAAGAAACTTTCGAATAAAACCATTTTTGATGAAGAGATGACACGCTCGTATCTTGAAGAACATTGGAGTAATAGGAAAGTAGGCGAACAATTTGTTTATGTAGTTATGTTTGGCATTGCGTATAGTGGATAGAGCCTTTCGGCTTAAGAATCTGTGATGTGTGGGGATTGCGATCACTCATACGTTACAAGATCAGTGGTGGTAACTTGGAGATTGCGATCATTCAAGTTCAGAGGCCATGATTGCGATCACTGGACCTGAACCACTCCACACGCATTTGCCTTTATAAGCATCTTATCTGCGATGTATGGGGATTGCGATCACTCATACCTCTCCAGAATAACTTGGTGATTGCGATCGTCAAGTGTATCAGGCATTGCTTATAGTGGATAGAGCTTTTGTAGGCTTAAGAATTTGTTATGCATGGGGATTGCGATTACTTGTGCGTTTCAGATCGGTGGTGGTAACTTGGAGATTGCGATCATTCAAGTTCAAAAGTCTGGGATTGCGATCACTGGACTTGAACCACTCCACTCGCATTTGCCTTAGGATCTGCGATGTATGGGGATTGCGATCACTCGTACGCTTCCAGATCCAGCAAAAATTGGTAGTTTGCAGTACTGCCAATTGTTGAACAGATCAGTTACTATAATTTGTATGCTTTAATATTAATGTTTGTTTTTATTTTTAACTTTCGGACAAGGATAAGACAACACGCTCAGGCTTATAAATATCAAAGAGCAGAAGACTACCATAAATTTTAGTCGGTGAGTTTATATAACTTGTATTTTTGCTTCTAATCTGATAAGCTCATTAACACTGTTCTATGCTTACGAACAATGAATGTCAAAAGGTAAACCCCACGGAAAGTCAGCGCAGGTACGAATTGTCAAAATACTAATTTCATAAACTCTATTTGTTTGGGTTACAGGAGATTAAACTGACAGCCAATGCATTAATTTATGTGAAAATGACTGTGCTATCTGTGAATAAAAAATACCTCAGAAATATAAAGGCAAATTTTATCGGCATAATAATATTATGATAAACTAGTTTAATTAAAAGACGTAAGTATACGTACGGTAAATTATTCTGAAACGCAATTAGAAGTATATAGCCATTTAAGTGGAAAGGTAATCGAATTTCTGCAAGTCCATGATAGCTTTAAGTGGTAAAGTAATTGATCGCAAGAGCAATATAGATTGTGTATATGCTTCGTGACAAAAGCGCAATTTTTTATCAAGTGAGATGCCTGACGTCAATAAATACGAGTTATTGAACTGTATTACAATTCGACCGTTGCAAATCTGAATGCGAGGATATCATATTAATACATGTTTTGCGCAGTAGTAAATGCCTCTGGTAAAAATTATTGGCAGCATAAGATTTGTATTCTTTTTGCAAGGCAAAAATTAACGACATAGATTATGCTGTGTCGTAATGCAGACTTAATTATTTATTTTTAGCAAATTAACACTTTATTATTTCTATGCTTTATAAAGTACAATCCAGCAGTTTTATATAGAGACTAGTGGGTAGCATAAGAAAAAGGGGAGCTGTAAGCAAAAGCAATTTACGTATTGTGATCAATATCACCCAACTTCGTGATTCTGTAATAAAAAAAAGTGCTTTCTCATTTTCACTATAAAGCTTTTACATAATATGTGTATCATCAATTGCGTTTAAATCAAAATTCATCAACAGTATCTGGAGTTTTCTTACTTAATAACAAAGCGGGTATTTGCATAGCGGGTAACAGAGCTTGTGATCGAGTTGTCTACGACGTTTATTCGGTTGTTTTAGGCGCTGTTTTGCTACGTGGAAGTGAAATTTTATTGCAAGCTTGACAAATAAGCCGAAGGCACAAATGACCTAAACAAATTATTAAAACTTAACAATATAGTTTTTGGACGATAAAAAAAAACAAACAACAGTCTTTGAAAAATTAAAAAGCAGAAAAGGTAAATATGGCGTATATCTTTAATATTGTCTAATTATAACTTACGAATATTATGTTTGAGAACAATGTAAGTAAAAAAAAAAAAGCTTAAGCGTCAAGACGAGAACAAAGACAAAGATTAAAACTGTATAAAAATTTTCAGAAAGCGTATTACCCAATAAAAGGTAAGACCTACAGTAATAGATAAGTAAACTGTATGAAATAATGCATTGATCGCTAGCACAATACGAATCGAAATTTGACTTTGAGAATCTGTACCTCCTAAATACGTAAATTGTAATTTGTATAATTTATGATATTGTATGTGGATTATGTCACCGTAAAAACAATTAATGTAAATTGAAAATGTACGATTCAATATTGTAGTGCATTAAACAACCTACAAGTTATCAAAGTTTTAACATATTATAAATGCACTGAAAGCAAGAAAAAAACTGTACGAGAGTTACTTAAACAGCGATATATACGAGTGGACAACGGTTAGACGCGAGTTGTGTTCTGCTTTGACTAAATCGATTGTGTTTTCGCTAGCCAATTGTACTGGGCTGTCGACTGAGCGAAGCAAGCAAGCAATGCGTTTTGGTAGGCAATTATTTAATCAACTAACATTTATGCCGCAATTTCTCAACAGCCCATTCCCACTTGGAATGTCTTAATCATTATGGGATGGGTGTCAGCCAAATTTGGGCATTTTAAAGCGGAGCAGATTTTTCGCAATTTTCCAGCCAATAAAACTGCAAATACCGGGTTACGTTCCAAATTTAGTATAAGACTTTATTACCGTTACTCTCTCCTCTTTCACTAATTTCTTTGTTTGCATAGACGTTTGTTATTTGTTTGGGACAATGAGCTGCGCCAGGAGCGTGCTAAGGCTGATTAGGGATAAAGGTAAGAACTGTGGCGAAATACGCAACATTGCATCATCTGGTCACAACTAAACTATTACTAAAACACTCTCACCGAAACCAGTTTTTCGTTGGCTAGATAGTCGGCGAAAAGATAATGGCTGCAAATCATATTCGCCAATCATACAAAATTTATATTGTCCATTATCTTTAAAAGGAAATTATGACCAAATCTGGTACCGAATCGTCAAGCCCTCCAGATTTGCTATGTAGCCGAATTTGCATATATTTGTCATTTCCCCAAATTCGATTGGCTCGAACTGGTGAGAACGCACTAAATTCCAGTCTTTCAATCAAAAAGCAGTATACGTAACTTATACGTAGCAAAACGCTTTACGGTGACCAGAAACTGCCAAGTTTGTTTTAACTTGACATGAACATGAGGCGTTTTTCTTTGTTGACAACAGAACACTGCCATGGCGTAATTTGTGTGTATATTTGTTTGGTAAGCGTATAAATATCAAAGTGCTATATAATTTTTACTTTACTCATAAAA
This sequence comes from Paraglomus occultum, assembly GCA_910592205.1. Taxonomy (NCBI): domain Eukaryota; kingdom Fungi; phylum Glomeromycota; class Glomeromycetes; order Paraglomerales; family Paraglomeraceae; genus Paraglomus; species Paraglomus occultum. Next base: position 4,328 of record CAJVPJ010001230.1, on the reverse strand, counting down.
TTGTATTTCAATTGCAATTCTAGAATGCTGTTGATAATCGTTCATTCGACAGGGCAACGTTATTGACCATAGACATCGGGCTGTTTGTACCCTGAGTGATTGGATCTCAAACTTCGAACTCGCAGTCACAGCTTCTCACAGATTTGATGATACAAAGATTATAAACTCGTGCTAACACTGATGTAATCCAAGAATATTATTATATAATCACCTGATGTGTTCTGGGAATGGAAAGGCACTCAATATTATGTTTTTAGAATGGGTTTTGTAAAGAGTTAGAGTGTCCCGGGATATGTTTACACAAATTTTAATCTATAAGAATAAGATAAGATTGTTATATATTGAAACCAGCGAACAAGTAGTAAATTCTATATTGTTTGAGTCTTTATACGTAATATTTATACAATCATAATTTGTCGGCGTTATTGACATTTATGTTAATATTCAGAGAACATCAAGTTACATACTACAAAGTAAATGATGCGATATTGAGCTCAGCTCTACAAGCAATTTCCTGTGATGTAGTCAAGGTACTCGTTTAATAAACAAACGAATTTTATATGCTGACCCTTCCGGCAACATACTACTAATTAACTTTAAGTATGTTATAACTTTGATTATCGTCACCTTTATTAATAACAAGTAAAAAACTAATTATTCATTGAACGTACAATATAGCTAACTAAATATAATGCGCTGTTGACCATAAAAGTTATCATAAAACTTGGCACACGCTAGTGACAAATGTGAATCAACGACAATTTAGTTGGATCGATCTGGCTGATACGGCGTTATTTGGTAGAGATGCACCAGAATAAGCAAGTGGGTTCCCTTTACAATTATAGTCAGAGAAGAGAGTCCAGCTAGTCACGGCTGGTCCAACGGTGATATACTGAATAGGGTCAGTTTCATCGAGTCCGAAACAGCCAGAGCTTACTCCATTACCAGTTTGGTGTGTAAACTTTCCTCGAAGATCTAAAGAGAGCAGCAATATCAATTAACATGAACATTTTATATCGAATCAACATGAATATTTGTTTTGTCTGTATACACTTACAAACTGTGCAGTCTCCTCCTGGTACAGGAGTAACGCCGGTTTGGGATTGAGCGCAGCTGAGAGTGCAACTGGGAGTGCAGGTGGAAGTGCAGGTGGAAGTGCAGCTGGGAGTGTAGATGGGGAGAGTGTAGATGGGGGGAGTGTAGATGGGGGGAGTGTAGCTGGGGGGAGTGTAGCTGGAGTAGGTGGAAGTGGTGCTGCAAGAAGTAGTGGAGCTGGAAGTGGTTTCGTATCCACCGGTTGCTTCAGTGTAGCTAGTCAAGGCCAGAAATATGGCAGCAAAGATGGCAGTAAATTGGATTTTCATTTTTTCTTGGTCAATGTAAGAAAATGTAGACTCGTTGTTGGTAGCGACAAGAAGGGCCTTCTTTTATATTCGATTAAAATTTAGACGTGTTTTTCAAAATAAATTTTTCTCACCCGCAGATCAGCGATAATCGATAGAGGTACTTTAAACCATCGTCACAATACGGCCGCAGATATTTTGACAAATAAAGGGTTATACTGCGTCATTTAAAAGCAATTGTTATTTATATCTGGGAAATTATAATTAACTGACAGCCGTGGGGAAGTTACACGAAACGACCTAACGATAAAAAGAAACTGCCAAGCGAAATGCAATACATCAGCCAATCACGAGCAAGAGATAGATGTGGGGCATGCTAAAAAAAGTCGATCCTTCGTTCAGCATTACGTGTAATTGGTTTTTTAAACAAACACAACTATCTTAGGCTCGAACAGTTAATGAGTTTATGAAAAGTGACGTATTATTTTGTATAATAAGGTTTACCTTGTCTTTAGCAATGTCATTCGGGTAAAAAGATTTTTCAATGCCAATACTCAAACTAGTCCAGTTCTATTCAGAGATCTAATTGTAAATATTATGCTAATGTCATTGAAGACATTCTTACGCTCAAACGATATGTGTTCGAGGTGTGTGCGCATTGTTATGTGCTTGCGTTAAAACCTTTATTAAGAATGGTGTAACCCTACCATTTATAGGATCAGAGATCTAATTGGGACTTTTATTTATCGCTACTATTAATATTTTGCCGTTTATGGTATGACAACATTATAGCCTTACATCAGAATTATGGTTTACATACGTTAAAGCACAAAATATTGATTGATTTACAGCATTTCATGTGATTACCGAACGTATTATTAATCATTTGAAAAAGGAAACAATACATCAAAGTCTCCTCGCGTCAAAAATGTTTTGAAATTGACTTGCCCCACCAATTGCGTTGATATGAGCATTATTTCAAAAGATTAGTTTACTTTATCCGTCATTGGCATACAATCGAAATAGCATTTTCCTGTCATGCAAATAACATAAGAGAAATCGTCCTATGACGAGAGCTATTAAGATTTATGTCTAATCGAAAGAAAAGCATTATTTGGAGTAAGCCAATCGCACGACATGAGCGACTTACCGACCAAACTCTTTAATAATAACTATTACATTGATTCTTACTTTTTCTTTTTCTTTGTTGCCTATCGGTTAGTTAAATTGCAGATTATCCAGGACATAATGTTCACTCTTCTTTTGTACTAGAAATTTCTGTACTACGTAATAATTAGGAGTGATTTTTTTACATTTGTGACACATTATTGATTTCGTGAGACTTTTATAAACTATGTAACAATGTAGTTGGCCTGTGCACAAATATTTTATTTTGAGAAATAGTCTGATTGTGGAGATACATACAATCAATATACGATACGGGGTAAGTTTTTGTGTTGTCTTTATATACACAAATATACAGCATTTTTCATTGGCATATTAACGACATGTAAGAATTCACAGTTTGTTCGAAAAGCATTTGTGACGTCATATTTGTTCTGAGCCTAATAAGTTTAATTCTCGCTGTTCATACCAAATTTACTTGATGGACAATTATTGCTGCTTTTAGGAGTTGAGATTGCTCTTAACATATTTTCTGTTTACAATGATATTATTGCAACCATCACAAAACGTATCGCAACATTTTGTAAATACCGATTAAGACAAAATGTAAAAAACAAGTTTATTTACTTAACATGTTAAATTTAGCAGCAGCGGTTACAATATAATTGTGTAGTGTGTTACGAAAATCGCCCTCACGAAAAATTCAACAATGGCACAAGATATTAACAATTCAAAATGATAATAGTCAATAATTCCGACACTTTTCCCGACACTTATGGTCGTAAGCATATTCTGCATATGGAGTAACTCACACAGCGACACGACATCCGTAGATCATTTCCAGAAATTGCCTTGCGGAATCGCCGATTTTTCGCTACTATTTTTGGAAGCGAAATACGGACAATCTTTCCATGTGATTAATTTCACGTGGCTACACTTTTGAAAATTATTGTCTACGTTAAACGATGGTTGTCAAAAACTCTGTCCTCAGACACTCTAAATAATCCAACCGAGAGACAATAAATCCAACACTCACAAACGGTGCAAGATTAATGAGGAATATCTTATAACTTTAACAGAGGCAGAATTTCCTCAATTTTTACAAAGTTCAATTTGAATGCTTTGACGATGATATAATTGTCGATAACGAACGTATTGAAATTTCATGTCAAATAAAGCTCGAAATTCTTAAATCTAAAAGACATCGCTACAAAATTTCAAATTGATGTTGAAAGAGAAGATGGTTATAAATGGAAGTAAGTATTAGTAGGCGAATGCAATTTATATATTTCCGTCAATAAAATGTTAATATTATATTTATTTTAAGTATTTGGAAAAAAAATAAATCCACAAAAAAAAGAAACAAAATGTCTACGGTTTATTATCTTTGCTCGCAGAGTGAATGTCTAGCGGACTATAAACAGTCCAATCGAAAACGAATTATGCGCTTTAAATGTGAAGGCCAATTACAAATGCGCATAGACCTGCTAAACGGTTATGCATGCATTATGTTAACACATAATTATTTGCATAAACATCCAGAAAACTCACATAGCATTCCTGAAAACGTCTAGCATGGAGATACGGCAAAAATATACATTTAGAACCATTACAACCTGCGAAAATATCTTACCAAAAAATTTGACTTATCAGATATTACACCGCAACGAATTTACTATTGTTGGAGTTCAAGCACTCAGTCAGCCTATATATAAATTCGACAATGATCCAGTAAAATCAGCAATCTATCTTCTAAAACGTGTACCAAAGCCAAAATTGTAAATTATTATGGAAAAAAATACCTCAGATATTGTTGCCATTGCTTTCTCAACACCGATTCTGAAGTATGCCCAACAAATT
>CAJVPJ010001229.1:0-11269 GCA_910592205.1 Paraglomus occultum | reverse complement strand
AAACACCTTTGACATGTCTTACGAATTCTTCCCCTCGATAAAAACTCATTGCTGTTTTTCTTAGCGTGACAAGATGATCACTTCAACATTTTGTGCAAGCGATAAGAGATAACATACTATTTGGAACGTGTTATGTCGGCTTATGCATATAAGTTGTTGTTTATACATGATTGAAAAGAATAATGCACCGTTGTGACTCATACAAAACGTTCACACGTCTTATTACATGATTGTAGAAATCTAGTGACGGTGTTCATAATCCCTCAAGACTTGAGGTTTTGCACCGCCTAATCGTAAGAAAAATGGTCGACGTTATTGCGCTGGAGAAAGTGATAAGCAAATTGTAAGTCACGGGAAGGCGGTAATTCTCAACTCCAAATTCAGCCATTTCCTAACGGAGCGTGGCATGGCTCTCATTATATACGATTGTAACCTTTCGCAAACACATGTGCACATTAATTTAGTTCGTTTTTCGAAAGATTTGTTGTTACTTATTGTTGGACTAGTTCAATAAAGTCAACGCGTTGCTACTCGATGAATAACTACCGTAAATAACCGCCGACAAGTTAGCGATTCCGGTTATACCGAAAAATTCAGAGAATGTTTAAAGTAAATGGACACTCGTTTATTAAACAAATACCTTTCGAGCATACCATTCAATCTATTTTTAGCTACGCTTGCTGATCTATCGTATTAATCAAAATGCTACTAAAGCATCTGGCTGTCTTGAACGGCGCTCTTATTATTGTCACTTCTGGTGCTATGTTTAATATTTCGCGTGTGCTGTTTCATTGCATTGTAGCGGCGTTTACATCAACATTTGGTTATACGATCTTGTGACATCATCAGAGTTACGCAGAAGTTCGTTCATCTTTTACCTTCACACTCTCAAGCCAGATCAGGGTAGAGTAATTACCGAAAAGAGTAAAGTTGTGGCTAAGATATATTTTACTATGAAAATCACGGGTATCTCCACCAAAGCTATGACGTTCACGCTATCGACCGGGAGACCTGGAATGAAATTGGGCAAACGCTTAAAAAATGGAACATGCTCATGATTTCACTGTGAATTCGAATAATGAAAATCTCAAAATCCAAAACTTTTTTGGTTTTATTGTCACATACATATCGCATTTCCGAACTGGTAAATTGCAGAGATTAAATGCCTACCGATAACGAACGTATTTGCCGAAAAAACCATCATAATCATGATCTGCCAGAATCTGGGGCAAAGAATTCAATTCAAATGTCCCCTTTATGGTTAACACCAAAGCCACAACTATTTCGATTATCAATATATTCGAGAGATGACATAATTCACATTTGGAATGATTGGCTAATTTGGCAAGTATGTTAAAAAGCAGTACAATATCGCACTTTCCCTATACAAGGAGAATGCATAATAACTGTAGAGTAAAACAAATGCCATGCGTCAAGTCCCATAAGTTGCGTCACAGCTGTGTAATCATTAACGAGCGTTATTGTATAGAGATATTTCATATATTTAATATATGCTATAATCGGAAATCTCACCCCATATTCATATTAATATTATAACAATTATGCATGAGATCTGTTGCCATATCGGATTATTTACCAGTCGTTATTATATTTTCCTCTCTTGTTGCTTATCGTACAATCTCCTAATATTGCCCCCAATTGAAGATCCCATGTGACCAAATTATACCAACCTTTGTCGAAATGACTACATATAACCCCAACAGACAACATTCAGCCCCGCACATTCTACAATGGCGACCTACAAACAGAAATCTCACATAATACGCACACGACCTTCTCCCTCAAGCGACTCTGAAGAGTCTAGTTCAGAAGAATGGGTAGTGTTTAATGACAATAAATCGAGAAACTCGGCTTACAGGGCTTCGGCTCCTGTTACTCGCGCAACTACAATACCATTATACAACACAACAAGCAGTGACGATGAATGGCACGTGTTGAGCGATAGTACGAGCCCGGTAGACGAGAGTAATCCTACACTGGATGCATATTCTGATAGCAACGGTGGACTTAGTGGTTTCGAGTCGGAAATAGACGTTGTGCACGACGAGTCAGAGTTCTACACAGAGTCTTCAGGTGCAGAAGATGTGGTTTGCAGTTTTCACGGACAGCTGCCTTTACACGATGGAGCTGGAAATTTTTGCGATACTATTGAAGAGTATGGCGACGGAATGGATAGTCACATAGTGTATAGTAATGAAGGAAACTCTTCGATAATCACAGAAACGGAATCAGACATATCCAATCTGGAGCACACGGCAGTTGATTCTACCCAGACTCACACACAACGATCCTCCTCCACATCACATGCTGCATCTGCAAACACGGATAATCGCAACGCCAACAAAACAAGGAAGCGAGATTCGTGGAAATACTTGTTAAAGAATGTATTCAAGTTGGAGGATCCGGTCAAATCGAGTAGCAATTCACAAGGAGAAAGTGGTCGCGACGATTTGGAAAAGGTGAAGTTTGGTGAAGGGAAACGGGTGATGAGATTCGTTAATGTTCAGTATACGTTAGCAATACTTTGAATCGGACACAATTAATACTAATCTCACTAACAATTTACTTTATTAAATAGACAAATTCGACTTACATACCTGATTGTATTCAATCATCCTCATCCACATCATCTCATCCAACGACACCTCATCACGAAACATCATCCAGCATACGAGATACAGCATCAGACAGTGTAAATAGTCGAATATTCTCTTCTGGGCGACCTAATAATGATCGATCGAACTCATCTGGCAGTCGTGGGACTCCGGAAAGGCGAACACCAATATTTAACAGATTTGGTGATTTAAGTACGTTATCGAGGGATTCCAATATACAGAACGAGAATGCTGTTGATTCTGCGGTTGGAAGTGAGAACGGGTAAGTTTAGGAAACGGGGTTCTGTGTCACATATATGTCATTAGGAAAGGCGATGGTCTTGGATGAGTTATGCCTACAAATTTACCGCCTCCAGTTAATTTCGACACACTTTATGCTTACAAATTCTTGTCTCTTTTACAACAGCTTTCAAAACCAAGACGATGCATCATCAATTCTCTCAACTGTATGGTCCACAGTTCGCCGCCTCACCTCTAGCATAATCACTCCCGAGTCAGACATTGACTTTACTAATACGGGCTCATTCGCCACGCCATCATCATCTTCCGCTACATCCACGTATCCTCACTTTACTGCGAGTGGCCTAGCGTCGATAGTGAGCGGAACAGGAGAAAACCAATACACTTACGATGGGTGTTATTTGCCTTTTGGTAATCATTTGACTTTGTCAGAATTAGGCGGCCTTTCAAGGAACGATCGGGATGAAATGATAAGGAGGACCGAGGGTGTTAGATATGGAGGATATGGGGGATATAGGGGAGCAGTACGTACTCCGGCCAACACTGCGGTGGGAAGGAGTAAAAAACGAAGTTTAGTTGACAAAAGCGAGACTTGTACCAAAAGACTGCTCACACCCGTTTCCAGTTCGACCAGTTTGGCGAGTTTTGTCAGTCGTTCTGGAAGCGAATGTGGAATGGAGAGTGTAGGAATAAGAGGTACGGGAATGGAATGTGGTTCATGGGAGCAAGAGTGCATGTGATTTTTTATAGAGTACTTGGCAGCGCAAAAGGATAGAAAGTGTTTAATGATAGAGAATTTGGGTTAATTTGTTTTTGCCTAATATTTATGGAATGCGAATCAGCTAAATTTCGCTTTATATATAATATGGATGCCATCATTATGGCCATTCTATGTTTGTGACTACATATTTTCCTACGATTATGTGGAAATTAAGCAACAATAAACACGCCTCAATGCATTCACGCAAATGACTGGTCGGTTGGCAGAAATGACGTCTTTTTTTTTTTCACGGTTTTAGGTTAATACTCGTGGTTTACGTCTACGCACATGTTTACGTAGCTCCTAGTTTCTCGTAATTTAAACTAACCATATCAGTATTATCAACCATGTACCTCAAATAGACGTGAGCATATCTTACTAATCACGAGCAGTAACAAAACTGTGAGCAATTGTATTAAACTTTTATGAAAATTATGTCAATTGCATAACCAGATACGTCGCCTATCTCCCTAACTCCTGATAGGTAAGGGTGAGAAATGTTGCTTGCTTAGTCAAATCTCTTGTAGGTAAGAGCATGCAATATTCCATAATTATATGGTCCTATTCATTTCTATCGCGAGGAACTTTTATTCACAACGAGGTGCTCGCTAAAGCCCAGTTTAAACTGTTTTTATCTTTTACATTGGGCCCTATCCATTTCATACTTCCATCCATGTGACATCTCTGGTCACACACGCGTCATAATACACACACGACAACAGTATGCGCGCCCGTAATATAAAACACGCACGTCCGAGCAAACCACCGCCATGACTAATTTATTTTTTGAAAAATACAGCATCGACTCTGAAGAAAAAAAAGAAAACAATTATACTCCGGCTAGTTCTCTCTTTCTTTTTTTCAATACTTAATTCACTGCATTGCGTACTGTGACTGGCAGACGAGCCGTCACTTTAACGCAGTTCGAGCCTATTACCATCTGGTAAAGGCGTTCAAGCAATACACTCGAACGCACATCAACACTTATACGACAACTAGACTATAAAAAGTTTGCTTGAAATTAAGACAGATTTGGTCGTCACGAGAAACTTTATTCACAAACACAACACCATCGCAAAGAGGATTATTCATATGGATAGAAGATAATGATAACGATAAAAACGAACTTACTTCACCTTCACGTCGACACAAAACAAGATAAAGAGCAAGATGTGGTTTTAATTGATGACAGTGTTGAAACAGGTGAAAATATTGTAATTGCGATGACGAAATGGGAAATCCAAGGATTCACCATGCGTCAGCTTGCAACTCCACCCTCTTACATAGGGTCGAGAGTTCTCATTGTGTGAACGAGCTGAATCAAAGCTGGAAAAAAATTGGTCACTACACTCAAAGTTCAAAAACGCTAAAGGATATGCATCATATCATCAATGCTGGGGCACAATGAACTATAATACACACGGCACGCGGCACACGGCAACCCGTCATATTATAATACACACGGCACGGCACCATCATGCAATATGTAAAGGTATTTGTGCTAAGATTTCACTTTTTCCTTCAATCAATAATAACTTGTTGTCGTTAAGTTTTTCTCCCTTTTCTTGATCCCGATTGAATAATTTTTCGCAGTCAATAAGAACACGACGCACCTCACTCTTTTTTTCTTTAGTTAACTTTGCTCATAACTGTTTTCAAATTGTCGTGGTTTGGACGGGCTTTGAGATATTACGATCGAATTCTGGTTTTACACCCGGATATTATCTTTAAATCAAAGATTTAATAGTGTATAGTAATAGTAATAGATACATTAAGATTCACAATAATAATAATAATTTGCCGCTGTAATACGGGGTTTCATACTTTTGATATTGGAGGAAAGGGACATCGACAGTCGTCCCACAGACAACAGCAAGTATCAGCCTGTACGCATACAACATAAGGCGATGCATCGGGAACGATGGGGACAATTAATTTGTTTTGTTAATGTTTGATTGATTCTTATGTTGCGTATGTATACTAATATTACTTATAGATATTCCAGGAGGGTCACCCATCCCTATAAAGGTCTACATGTTATTAAATTCTGAACAAACTATCTATAAATTTATCGATAGTATATTTCTACACCAACGAAAGCTTTTCGAATAATAAATGTCGTATCATGTGTATTCGCACCTGGAGCAGCGGCCCCTCGGAATAGAAATCACGTTCGCGACAAAACAGTGCTTTTGAACATTACTTCAAAAAATTATAGTCCGAGTGAACGGGGGATGGAAGAAGGATAAGATTATTAAAAGGAAATATATGGAGTTAGAAATTCCGTTGGGGTGATTTAAAGAAAGGAAGAATAATTGGTTTTGTAGCAAATAAGTAGTTAAAAGTAAATTATGAAAGTTGGTAGTTCTATTAAAATATAGTTGTAAAGTAATTATTAGCGTTATATTTATTGTTATTGTCGGGTAAACCCTAAGCATAAACAGCGGCAAGGATAATTTGCGTATCCCATTTTCCTGATAATTTTTTTTGTGTTCGTTGTCCGCAACACAATTTTATTTTTCTTCGAGTTTGAAACCTAAATCAAATACATTCGTGTTGCATATAATAGCTTATGTCGATTATGTCAATTATGTCAATTAATATTATTTGTATCGGTGACAGGTAATATCTGATTTGCATAATACCGGGTCTTTTACAAATAAACTGCTGCAGGGTAACTATACACGAGGATACTTTATTCAGCGGTCTACAGTAATACCCCTTACATTATGATGCAATGCATTTTATTGAGATTGAAAACAGTACCAATAACTTACGTGCCAAAGGAGATTAACCGAATATGCTTACAAAGACTAATGAAATAGATTCCGCGACAGTCAACATGTCTGTTTTTATACCGCTGAACACTCACTTTCGATTAAGCTTATAAATAGGAATCTCTCAATCATATTGATCATATATGAACTGCTCTCGTTCGTTATTCGATCATCATGAACTCAGTAATGTCTTTTATTGTTCCTTTTCAGACAATTTGGTAAATGCGCCAGCCGCAAGACACAAATTTCGTCGTGTAAATTTTACTTTGTATACTGGTGTACGTTTTGTTGGAAAGGTTGCCAACATTTCGTCACTAAGGAAAAAGAAAGCATATGATAATGTGAAATATTGTATAAATAAACATGGATTATATTGACTATAGATATAACTGACCTTTTGACGCGAGCAGATTCTGAATTTCGTGCCTGTCCAACACCCGTAGTACCATTCTCCATGTTCGTTGTCGATGTATTATAATCTGATTGATCCGATAGGCATGCATTGACGTCCCACACACGAACAGTCTGATCCGCACCTCCCGATACGAGAAGATTTCCGCCTCTGCTAAACTCTAAAGTGTAGACGATGTCTGTGTGTCCAGTCAATTTCCGAAGCGTTTTTCCAGTTCTAAGATCTCTCAAAATAACCTTTTTATCTTCCCCTAGAAATAATGGACGAGTTTAGGGTAGAGTTATTTAAAGGAGATGAAAGCTGGTATGAATTATACCTGCAGATGCCATAATATGTCCATTGTCAGAAACGGCTAAACTCTGCACGGCTCCAGCGTGACCGGACATAATGCGTACACATCGACCGGTTTGAATGTCCCACATGCGTACCATTCTGTCGCTCGATCCAGTAAGAACGTACCGAGAGTTGGGATGAAATTTAACGCACTACGCAAAAATATTAAGATTTTTAGTTTTACAACCAGATTCGCTCGAGCATTTCTCATAATAGCAACTTACATCAACGTCTGACAAATGACCGGCAAATATGCGCAGTGGATATATATGGTCACAACTCCACAATCTCGCTGTTCTATCATAGGATGCAGTCGCAAAGTAAAAACCATAAGGTCCAAAATCAACATCCCAAATGGGATAATTGTGACCTTTATAACATACTAAATTTGTAAAAGTATCTACACTCCATAGCCGCGCTTAGGGAGAAAAAGTGGCAAATACAAATGGATTAAGAAATATCATTAGCTACATTCAGTTATTGTACGATACAAGTTCAATTAAAATACCTGTTTTATCTTCTGAACAAGTAACTAGATATCTATTATCCGGACTAAAGCTTAAACCAAACACAGGACCAGAATGTCCTACAAGTCTTTTACATTCACTTCCGTGTTGTTCGCGCAACCTCTCAAGATCGCTCACTGGCAGTCGTAAAAAGCATAAATATTAAAGATATAAACGCGGCTAATATTTTTGTAGGCATTTCCATAAACTCACCTTCAGACACAAATGTGGGCCTCACGTTGTTCATAAAAGCCTTTAGTTTCTCGCCCTTTAAACTCCATATCTTTATGTACGATTCGGAAAACCCACCGGCTATTAACGTGGCATCATCTGATATTGATATACAATTAAGACTGTGATTGAAGAGGTCAAAGAGAACAAGATCATTTTTAGGTTGTTAAAACAACATCTATATAATCATAATATTAAAAAGACTTACCTATCATATGTATTATGAAATGTATAAAAACATATCGACGGCAGTGTGGATGCTCCGAGTTTTATTCGATGTCTAAGCTCAAACAGTTCTTCTATTTTTGCTTGTATATCACTACCTTTACTGAACAACTGTCAGACGCGGGTGTTTGATAGATATCTTTGTTCGACAAAAGATTAAGTATTTAACGTACGATGGTGGGAGTGGTACATCATTTCTATCCGGTGCTTCTATTGAGTCTTTGAAGTCCTTGGTTATATCCTCGAGCAATGTTGATAAATCATCATCTCCTAATGACTACAGTATGACGAACGAACAGAATGCTTAAATATTGTTGATAAGACCGTGTCAATAATAACCCATCAAATAATGAACACCTTACCTGGGGATCCATACTGTTTAATTGCGTGTCTTTCACTTTCAACACCTGTTCCGCTTCCTCCATAAATGTAGGTTCCGGTGGTAACGGACCAAGAAAGACCTTCTGCTTATTAAAGTCATCAAGCCCACGCGCAGAATATCCAGTGACCCCAGTCACATCCGCAATGTCAGACATCATCAATGTCTGTTGATGATTAACAGTTTCTTTGAATTATAGAGATGACATTTAGCCAAATAGTAAAACATAAGTTACATATTTTCCAACATACCTTCGATCTCCAAATACTGATTAACAATACGCAATATTATATAAAGTTTATTTTCCTGGAGAAAGTTCAACAGCAATTTGGTAGACACATTGGACAGCCGCACATTATATTTTTGGCTCCTTAACGTAATCGCGAATTCATTTTCTTGAAGATGCTGGGCATGTGTTATGATACTCAGTTTTCGGATGTTATCTCCGTAGTATTCGTAATGATCGCTTTTGAATTCTTCCATGAAATTCATTGCTAGAGAATCAAAGAATCTCTTGTCAGAGACAGCTAGAGACGACAATAACAATCTTTTATCTTAAAACATACCTTTATCGAGAAACCCTTTAAAGACGAGATCAAGATATATGTGCGCAAATACAGGAAACATAACCAGTCTTAATTCTAGCTGTGAGTGAGAGCCAAATCAAAACGTCAAACTTTGCGAATTGAACCTCAAAATACTAAATCCTACACAAACTTTTTTACCTTGTATATATCCATAGATCTCTCTATCAACTTTCTAAGATCAGCGTATGAAGATATGTAGCTATCGGGATTATTTGAATCGGGGTCAGTTGGGAAGAACTGATACCCTGACACTGCATTCATGTCACCCATGGAATAGTCTTCTCCGGCATGTGCGCGTATTTCATTACGAAACATGAGCTCAGTATGTTTGTAACCCTTCTGGGTAAGATAGTTAAGAACTATCTTATCCAGCTCCTTGTCGGGAAGGTGTCGTGGCTGTTCGGCAGACATGATGTGAGGGTGGTGAAGTTGTGTTATAGTTAGCGGTCGAGTAATTTTAATTTAAAGATATTTCCCATTTCGGGTCGTATGATCTGCATGATTGAAGATCATGTGATAGTGAGAAATGATCTAATCACCAAATTAAAATAATAAACTCTCAACTCATCTTTCAGAAAATACTTTATTAGGAATCGCATGTCATGGTAAGTTAGTAACATCTATCCACACAAATATATGCCATAACCACTAGATTCGATCTCTTTGAGCTCAAAACAGGGGTAGGACCGGTTAATAAGTGCGCAAACTGGTTTGAATTTCTTTCGAAATTTTGCAACCGAATGTATCCGGGTCAATTCGCGTGGAATTAATCTGAATTGAACCGAATTAAACCGTGGCCTGAAATAAATTCGGTTTGGGCCGGTTTTCAGTTTTAATCCCAATCGAGTATTGGTATCTGATTTAAACCGGGTTTAAAATAATGCTGGTTTTGTTCGAGTTGTCGGTTTTATTCCAACTGTATCTATTAAGGATTAGATTTTTCATTTATACCAAACACATTGTCTTCAGTATACATGTATTATGTACCAATTCAAGCAGAGTAATAATCACGATCTTGGGAAAATAGCGAGGCGAGGAAGAAAACAAACATCGACAATTTTAGACGCTAGATTGCCTATATTCAAAGATGAGGAAGTGAAAATTAAAAAACAAGAATTGTTCCGAACGTATTTGCTCGAGCAAGAGTTGTCAATGTTGAGGATTTGTTAGCAATGGCCGCACACTTTATTAAAGAAATAGCCAAAATTTTCACAAAAAATTGTCATCCTGGAAATGCTTCTTTACATTCGTAATCGGTACAATTTTCTGCCCATTCGCCTCACACAGTCCTAATTTTATTTTTTTTTATCTCGAACAAAAAACTACTGAAGGAAAAAGCATTTGATAAGGTCCTCATTTTAATGTCTCTTATGCACGACAACTCCCTTTCTATAACTTTAATAATGTGTGACGTTATCAAACATGGCTAAAAGGTTATTTTTTTAGTGTGGGATTTTTCATTCTTTGAAATAATGTATCATGTTCAGATTTGTTATTGGATAAATATCTTCTTTACATACGCTCTCTGCCCTGTCCTTGTTTCTTATTCTTCTTTCGATGGAATTTTTGGTGGCTCGGACGGTTTAGATAATGAGATTAGCCCACCCCAGTTTAGCGGGACACTCTTCTCATGTTGCGTTTTGTTATATAAACTCTTCTTTAATTGAAAATTATTTACGTATAAAAATGTTAGCAAAAAGTACACAGTGGAAGTCGAATAACGGACCATCGATATAACAAACACTCATTATAACAGACTTTTTCTCTCGAACGAAATTTTTAAGCGCTGTATGAAATATAAAAATTCGATATAACAGATCCGCCAATATAACGGACAAAAGTGTGAAAAAATATGGGTTTGACTAGTCCGTTATATCAACTTTTACTGTAATTCTGGTGATAGAACTTGCACTCTAATTGGAATTACTGACCTATAACTGCGTTTCTTGTTAATATCAAACCTCCAGGATTTGCTTGTTTGCATAAACAAGGTTTCTACATTGTGTAACGAAAATAATGGCCTTTAGTTTTTTGCAAATAAACAAGACAATGCGTTGCTTATCATAAAAGCGTCTTTATTTTCAATCAGTTACCGTTCCGGTGAATAAGATATAAATTTCAGTAACGACTCGTTGTTTGCTCTCCCGTCTTTTTGCAATCATGATTAATTCTTAGGCTAGGGC